>PVKA01019856.1:0-41316 GCA_004027165.1 Ctenomys sociabilis
CTTTGAACTTGATTCTTTGTAACTCAGAGATTGAACTGTGGTGAGGTTAGGCAGCTTCAAAACAGAGCTCATAAAAACTGAGTCCTTGGCTCAGAACAGTTTGTGTGCAGGTTAGTGTGCTTGACTGTTCTCTGCAGGAGATCCGTAAGCACCCTTGACCAGGGAGATGGCTCAGTAGAATAAGTGCTTGCCTGACAAGGCTGGGGCCTGAGTTCAATCCCTGGTTCCACCAAAAAAAAAAAAAAAAAAAAAAAAAGACTCTGTAAGTACCCTTGGAATCTGCCATACTTGCCTCTGCCCTAAAATCTTTGATCTTATTTTGAATATTGTGCTTTATATTTCAATAATTTTTAGCTCTACACAGATTTTGATGAAATTCGACAAGAAATTGAAAATGAAACAGAAAGAATTTCAGGAAATAATAAGGTAGGCATCCTTTATACCTGGAAACTATAAATATTAGCACATACATCATTGAGGGTGTTCTGTGTAATGTATAAGGAGCACTATAAACTCATAATGTTGGTCTTTGTCACAGATACTTTCACAAATATAAAAACTGCTTAAAACCCCTTTGTCTTAGAGCTTGTATGTATGTCAAATACCTCATTTTATGTGTTTATTCTTGATCTTATGGTGTGTAGCATATTCCACATGATAATTACTCGCTTAATTCTGCTGTACTGAGTTATCAGCCTTTTCTGATGAATTAATGTCATTTTTAATTCAGGGAACATTATATAACTTGTGAGATGTATGTATTTTGAAGGGGTATTTTTCATACTCGAGTAAAGCTAGATTAATTTATTATGAAACCAAGAGAAGAATCAGGTTTTCTTTTGTGAAAAACAAAAGTAATATGTTAACAACTGATTACTTTGGATTTCTGTGTAGGTTAGGCTGGCCTTGATCACAGCGGTCTTCCTACCTCAGCCTCCTGCGTGCTGGGGTTACGGGCTTGCACCACTGTATCCAACTTCACTTCCTTCTTTCCTTCTTTCAAGACAGGATCTTGCTATGCAGTTGAGGCTGGCCTTTAGCTCACTTTGTAGCCCAGGTTGATCTTGAACTTGGAACAATCCTCCTATCTCAGCCTCCCGAGTGCAGGGATTGCAGGTGTGCACCACCACACTTGGCTTACTCATACTTTCTAATATTATCAGAATTTAAAATAGGTGGTTAAGACACTTTTTTTTTTGGCAGAACCAGGTATTGAACTCAGGCCCTTGTGCTTGCCAGGGAAGTGCTTATTCCACTGTGCCATGTCCCTGGCCCCTAAGACACTTATTTATAACATTAGGCAGTGTCATTTCCTCAATCAAATTTTCCTTGTTTCTCTTTTCTCTTTTTCTATTCCTTCTTTTCTTTCTTGTATTGGTAATCAAACTCTGGACCTTGCGCTTGCCAGGCAGGTGCCCTTGCTACTGAGCTGTATCCTCAGCTTCTATTACCATCTATTCTAGTATTATCCAGAGGCACATTTTATCCCAGGAGTGGCCCCTAACCACTAATAGTACTAATAGTAGCCTTGTATCTGTCAGGTACTGGGCTGCTGAGGTTATTTTTTGACTAATGGGCATTTTGGGAGACCTGTTAAGTCTTTATGTCTCTTCCGGACATTATCCTTTGTTTTAGTGATTAGCTTGAGGTTTGTTCCTTAGTAAACTCTAAGCTGGTAATTCTTGAGTTACTGCTATTGCTGTGATACATCCCTGAATTTCTAATAACCTTATTGTATAGAATTGGTAGAATTTGTGGTCAGAAACCCGATTATATTGGATAATTTCAACTTAGGGGACATTGTTAAATCACACCACTCCAGTTTGTATTATCTCTCCTATAATCCCCATGTATATACTGGATTCAGCAATTGGTAGTAATTTTGCATTCTGCCAAAATTTAGAGAGTATGACATTGAAAAGTTTTAGTTATATAAACAGTGTCATGAAAGATTACGCCTATGTAAGGTCATAATTCACTTACTGAAGTAGATTTTCATTCACAGAATCTAAAACATGAAAAGCACTGGGTAACGGGGGCACAAGCTACAGTCTAACATAAAACCTTGATGTTAAAATACAAAATTGGAGTTGTAAAGGTATTTGGGCAACTGTTTGAATTGCACTTGATAAGGAAATGTATGGTAATAAAAGTCCTGAGGAACAATATAACATAGCGCCAGTTGTGGTGGCACTTGGAAGGCTAGATATTGCCATGAGTTTGAGGCCAACCTGGGCTACATAGTGAGACCCTGTCTAAAAAATAATAATAATATATGTATGGATGTGGATAAACACATGAGAAGACATAAAAAGGTGAAGAAGACTGTGCACAAAGACAAGGATGAACACCTCAGTAGGGAGCCAGCACCTTGCACGTAGCCAACCCAACCCAAAAATGTGTAGAGGCCAGTGGTGAAGGTCATGTCTCTGCAAAAATCTTAGTCCATAGGAGAGAAAATATGACAGATTCATGGTTCCCATTCTTACTGTTTGAATCTAGGATTCTGAACATTCAGATAATTTGTCAGAGGAAAGCTTTACTGTGCAGTCTTGCCATTTGACACATGAAATTGGGACCTTATCTGATTGGGAGAATTTACCTATTCTCTCTCTCTCTCTCTGAACTCCAGAATACCATGTATTTGAATAATGAGGGGTAATTTTCTTTTTGCAGTAATTATCTATGTAAGAAGTCTGTGCTGATGGCATGGGATCGGATGTGTGTATAGCCTGCTGTGTGGTAGCTATCTTCTCGTGTGTTGCTTAGGTTCAGTAGGTGAACATTTTTGGGAATTATGGCTTAATTCATACTTAAAAGCTCCCACAGTCTACATACTTGCTTATATTTTAGCATTTGAAACTTCATTGAAATTCTGATGTGGTTTTAATATATTTTAAAACTTATTTTTAGGGAGTAAGTCCTGAACCAATTCATCTTAAGATCTTTTCACCCAACGTTGTTAATTTGACACTTGTGGATTTGCCAGGAATGACCAAGGTGAGGAATAGCTGATACTTATGAATTTGGTTATTTTTACTTGAACAGGAGGGTTTTAATCCCACATGAGTAATTGCTTATTTTGAGGTCAAACTCTCACTGTCTTAACACTTGGATGGTTGTGCCTTGAAACACTGTTGCCTTGGCTTCCTGGGTACCACACTCTACAGTTGCAGTTCCAGTTTCAAAATCAAGACCCTTGCCTGTCTCTTCTTGCCTCTCAGTGTCTAGAGATCAGTTGGGGGACTTTGTTGTGTCTAATGGGCATTTCAATTTTAATGTGCATAGTACTAAATTCCTGGCTTATTCTTCAGCTAGATTTATTCCTACTGTAATCTTCTTTCTTCAATAAATGGCAGCTTTAGACTATCAGTTCTTAGCCAAAGAGTTTGTAGTCATCTTTGACATTTCTATTTCTCTCTCTCTGAACTCCAGGACACCATATATTTGAGTAATAAAACATATCCTGTGTCCTGTCAGGAAATCCTTTTGGTTTTCCTACCTTTTATTTTTTTCAGAGCCTTCACACTGAGCTACATCTTCAACCCTTTTTAAATTTTTTTTGCTTTCGGTTTTTTTTTTTTTTTTGTGCAGAGTCTCACTACACAGCTCAGACTCTTAGTGATTCTCCTGATTTCTGCCTCCGTAGTGCCGGGATTACAGGTGTGTGCTACACGCCTGAACTCCATCACTGGCTCATTGTGCCTGGGGGAAGGGTGAGCGTGGGATGTGGTGTGAGGGATTGAACCCTGGCTTCTGCACTCACCTAAGCGAGCGCTTAGTCCTCTAAGCTATCTTGCCAGCCCTAAATTTTTCTTTTGAGGCAGACTTTTTCTAAATAGCCTGGGCTGGCCTTGAACTTGTGATCCTCCTTCCTTAGCCTCCCAGAGTGCAGTGACTCAGGTATGTGCCACCAAGCCCAGCTCTTCTTACCCTTACAGTATATCTATAACTTTATAGTGTCTGAGTCACTTTCTCAGTGCTGCGACAAATTGCCCGACAACTGTACTTCAAAAGTGGAGCAGTTTATTTGGTGAATTTTTAGAAAATTCATACATAGTGAGCTGACTTAAAGGCAGGAAGAGGGAGCAGAAGCTCCAAGACAGAAATTTGGATCTTTTTAAAAACTTACTACTGTAATAATCTGACATGTAGAGTAGTAATACTTGAAATACCATGGGGTGTTACTAAGCGCTTGATGGGTGAATTAATACATTTGTCTCTACTAAGTTAATGCTGACCAGTCCTTAACATAGGATTATGTTTAGCAAACATTTGTACAGAAATAAGTTGATTTGAGCAACTGATGTTTTGAGACTTGATATATGACTGTAGTCTATTTTTAATTTCTTCGTTAGTAAATGGAGATACCTCTGAGATGAATACACACTTCTCAGAGGACGAAATTAAAGAAGCGAATAAATATATGAAAAAATGCTCCACATCACTAACCATTTGTGAAATGCAAATAAAAACAACACTGGAGTGATACCATCTCACTCCAGAAAGAATGGCTATCATAAGGAAATCAACCAGCAACAAAGGTTGTGGGGAAAAGGGAACACTTTTCCACTGCTGGTGAGAATGTAGACTGGTACAACCATTGTGGAGATCAGTGTGGAGACTCCTTACAAAACTAGGATTGGAAATCCCGTTCAAGCTGGCTATGCCCTACTGGGAATTTTCCCAGAGGAACTGAAAACATCATATGATAGGGATATATGTGTACCTATGGTCATAGCAGCACATTTTGTGATAGCCAAATCTTGGAAACAACCAAGATGTCCGTCACATGAGGAATGGTTGAAAAAGATGTGGTATTTCTATATAATGGAATTATTACTCGCTATAAAGAATGATAAACTTGAAGCATTTATATTGAAGTGGATGCCACTTGAACATATATTCATACGTGAAATAAGCCAGACACACATGTTCAAATATCATATAATCTCCCTAGTATAAGAAGTCAAAAGAAGAAATAAAAATAGAAATGTATAACAACAACTAAAAACAATTGAGTGAGATAGTTAGGGCAACTGAATGGCATATGCTGCAGGATACTAATTAGCTTTTCTTCTGGATGGTTAACAACCTAAGCTCACAAGTCAGAGTTGGAGAAATAGAAGAGCCACAAGGCCAGCCAACATTTTGTCCCTAGCCTTTCAAGGTCAGCAAAGACTCAGGGCATAGGAGAACCTGTACTGTAACATCATGAAACTCAGTTGTGCCCCAAATTTTCTGATCAAGGAGATTATGGAGCCACAGAGGAAAGAGATTGATGATGTATAGTGTGCCTGGGGAGAGTCACATGGAGAGAAAACTTTCTCTCAGGCTCTCATAGAGAGCAAACTGGTCAAGCATTGGTGGTGACTCATCCGCATGGATGACACAGACAAAGGATCTATAGAGTAAGGTACAGAATTACAAGATAAACCCTGAGGGGACTTCACTGATCTTATCAGAAAAAATGCTACATCTTTTGGTATATAGGTCTTGACCTATCTCGGTCTTAACCATCCAGCAGAAAAGTATAAAAATGAGGTATATAATATGGGGCCATAATAATAAGTTAGCTGTAAATGGCTTCTTCAGATAACTATTATTGTGGAATGCTGGACTGTGTTGGATTGTGTCACTGAGTTCAGGCACCTAAATTGATTTAATGACAATAGAGTGCTCATCTTTGGCAGGTCTAGACAAAAAAAAAGGGGTATACAAAGGAAGAACCATGATGTGTGTGTGTAAACAGTATAGTTAGGATAAATATGCTGTGCTTCTGCATAATTCTATGAGAAGCAAGATTTGCACTAACAGTGGTTGGACAAGATATTATGCTGGTTTCTAGTACTATGGACAAACACTAGGGAGATAACAAGGTAGAAAGTATTAATTATTGAATCTGATATAATTCAGCTATAAAAAATAAGTATCTAGCTACACTCTTCATTCACTCAGAGATATCTGCTATAATAATGTCTGTAAGTATAATACCATGTATGCACCCTGTATGGCACCAAAACATTACGAAAACATTTGCAGTGTTATTAATTTATTGAATCTGTCCTGTTAATTTGTCTTGAAACTGTCTCATTGCTATTTGTTCTTCAATAAAAATAGTAATAATAAAGAAAAAAAAAAGTAAATGGAGATACCAAAATTCTGTGACTGTGTGAGGAAGAAGCTGAGCTGAATTTTATTATTAGTTCCTTGCTATCGCTGTTTGGTTTAGGTGCCTGTGGGTGATCAACCTAAGGACATTGAGCTTCAAATCCGGGAGCTCATTCTTCGGTTCATCAGTAATCCCAATTCCATTATCCTCGCTGTTACTGCTGCCAATACGGATATGGCAACATCAGAGGCACTTAAGATTTCAAGAGAGGTAGATCCAGATGGTAAGAATAGATATTAATATTTAATAAAGTTTCTGCCTGGCAAGCATGACGTCCTGAGTTTGATTTCTGCTGACAACCTCCATACCCCCAAGAAAGAACCTGGTACAGGGGTAAAAAAAAAAAAAAAAAAAAAGAACTTTAGTTAACAAAGATTTTTAAAAGTAATGCATTTCTATTTGGCATACAATTTCACATAAAAATTTTCCTGGAAAATAGTTATTAAGTTGGTATATAGGCTAACCAAAAAGACTTCACATAATGTCTATTTTTGCAATAATAGTTACCTAATGATTTGAACAGTAAAATGACTTTGCAAAAAGATTATACAAATAAAATGACTTAAGTTTTGTAGCACCCAACCTTTAGCATAGATAACTCAGTGTTTAATTGCTATAGGTTATTATGATAGAGAAGTACAGTATTGTACAGTTTGCAAAGGTACAAAACATTTAGCCATGCTTCATGCACAGGAAAGGTGGAATTCTTTTGGCAGACATCCATATTCCCGAGAACGGGTCCACACTGTGGGTGGTGCCCCTTGGTTTGGTCATTGAGTCTTAGGGTACCTCTTACTCTGTATAAAATTCTAGCTTGTAAAACACTGGCTATTACTGCTGTCAACAAATGTTTTCATTACTCCACAGGGCCGATTCTGTGCACTTCAGTATTTGGAAGTTCTGAAGGTTATGTCATGTTTCTCTTTTCCTGATTTGAAGAAGAATTTCCAATAAAAATCTCACAGGAAATGTTAGTGCTTTAGGATGCTGATTAAAATTTCCATAAGCAAAAATTAAAATTGCCATTGCAGCTTTTTTTTTGAAGTTTTAAGAACCTTTCCTTGTAAGCAGTTAATATTCATTTCAGTTAGATTAAAAGATAAACCACCAAAAAGCTTATTTAAATTTTGTTTATTATTTGAAGTAAAATGTTAAGCATTGTATTTGTAGTGACTAAAGTGACCCTTGAGCTGTAGAGGGGTGTGGCTTGGTGTCAGAGCGTGCACTCAGCACATGCAAGCCCTGGGCTCAAGTCCCAGGAGCAGAACTTAAAAGATAGCGTGAATGAAGTGATCCTTGTACAATAAATACTGTTATACTTTTGACCTAATAGTCTCAATCTGGTAATACATAGTAAGGAAATCTACCTATTATAGTAGGAGCCATAAGGGGCCATGGAGCTATTTTGTTTTGAGGCAGTAGTGACACAGCTGTCCGCACTTGTCAGAAACAGTAAAGGCAAGGACTATAAATATAGCTCAGTGGTGCAGCATCTGCTTAACATGCCTAGGGTTCAATCCCCAACACTGACAAAATGAAGACCAAACAACAACAAAAAGAGGAACTCCCTTGAAATGCTTTATGCCAAACGGAAGTAAATGTTAAAACCCAAAAAGTTTGTCCTAAGAGCTAATAAAAAGAAAACTGCATATGAAAACTTTTTAAAGAAATAATTGTATACTGTGTTTAAAATTATGTGAAGCAAAGCTCTGCAAAGTATTATCAAAATGATGAACGAGGTAATGTTAGGTAGGATTGGAGAGAATTTCCTTTATTAATAATTAATGGCTTTAATGGATCTCTTCTTTCTCTTCCTTTCATGTCCATCCCCTTCCCTCTCCTTTCTTTCCTTCCTCCCCCTCACTCTCCTTCCTTCTTTCTCTTTCACACTTGCCAGGCCGCAGAACCCTCGCCGTAATCACTAAACTGGATCTCATGGATGCAGGCACTGATGCCATGGATGTGCTGATGGGAAGGGTTATTCCAGTCAAACTTGGAATAATTGGAGTGGTTAACAGGTTAGCACCAAGAGGAGTATTCTTATTTCAAAGCAAGTGTGAATTTCTAAAATCAGTCTGAAATGTCTGCTGTCCTATTTTTCCTCTTACTATGAAGCTTGTGTTACTAAACAATTTACTGCTGTAGCCGGAGAAAATAGATTCACTAAACTCAGAGGTATTACTGATTGACAGTGTTTCCAGAGTAAGTGGTGCCACAATATGGAAGATAACTTAATAGCCAGGCTTTAAGTACTTCAGGCTGTTATTTAAGCTATTGTCTGAGAAGGGTACTGGGTAAGGAGAAAAAAAAATTATCCGACTTGTACCCAGTCAAGAAAATGCATGGATTTTAATAGATTTGTTTAACCTCTAGCATTAGTGATGCTATGCATTGCTGGGGTGACTTGGAGAAATCTTTTTTTTTAATTTTTTTTTTTTTTTTTTTTGGCAGAACCAGGGATTGAACTCAGGCCCTTGCACTTGCTAGGGAAGCACTTATTCTGCTGAGCCACCTGCCCAGCCCCGAGAAATCTTATTAAAGTTATCCTATAGATAGCTATGTAAACTATTATTCTGTGTTCAATTCCAGCTGTTTTCAGGCAGGGATCTGCTATAGTACTGCTTTTTTATTTGTGTATGCTTGCTCTTCAAGTTAATTATTTTTGGTAGAAATTCTTTCCAAGAATGAGACGAAGTTGATTAAGACAGAGTTACATTTTTTACCTGTTTAACTGCCTTTGAATACATTGGTGGTAACAGTGAGGCCTACACTGTTCAGACCTTAATTACCTTAGGAGTCATATAATTCAAATGTGAGCTGTGCTAATTAATGTGTGGCCTCGGGTAAATTAATCTCTTGGAAGCTCAGTTCCTTACTATAAAATAGGATAATACCATTCACACAGAATTATTGTGAGGATTAAATAAAACAATCCATGTCAGGTGTTCAGTTGTAGATTTTGTTTTATTTTTTGAAACAGAGTCTCACTATGTAGTTTAGACTGTCCTTGAACTCAGTATGTAGCCCTGGCTAGCCTTGAGCTTTTGGTGAGTGCTGGGATTGCAGCCATGTGCCACCACGCCTTGCCAAGGACAGGTATTAGGGAAGAATACCTAGGACTGCCACCATTGCTAGAGTCTTCTAGGGTAGGAAAGGGTGACAGTTTTCTTTAGTTGAACAATATTATTACTTTTCAACCTAGGAGCCAGCTAGATATTAACAATAAGAAGAGTGTAACTGATTCCATCCGTGATGAATATGCCTTTCTTCAAAAGAAATACCCATCTCTGGCCAATAGAAATGGAACAAAGTATCTTGCTAGGACTCTAAACAGGTAACATTTTTACCTTTTGAAAATGAATTTGTAAAAAAAAAAAAAGAAAATGAATTTGTTTTGCCAAGTGTTGGAGAATGTTATTCATATTTAGTCTTTTGTTTTTAAACTTTTCCTTACAGTTTCACTTTTGTTTTCTGTATAACCCTCCCTCCCTCCCTTTCTTCCTTCCCTTCCTTTTTTTTCCTTCTTTCTCCAGGAATCAAACTCAGGATCTGTGCTTGCGGCAGGCACTGTGCCACTTAGCTGTATCCCCAGCTCCATGTAATAGGTTCTTTTGAAGTAGATCTCTCTTATTTTTATCAGTTTAAATCATGTAGTCTAGAATGTTTAAATGAATTTTAAAATATTTTAATCAAGCTGAAAATTTTGACAGTTTTGGGGTTATAACTAGATAACAGATGACTTCGTTTCTATTTGTATTTGGGAATGGAATTAAAATTTATAATTTGAACATGATTTTTACCTATTGTAAAAGGTGATGAAACCAAAATAATAGAGGTAAAATTGGAATTGGACTTTTTTTTGTGGTAATTGCAACAATGTGAAAATAATTTGCATTTTTTTTTCTAGCATTTGGTACAGTTTGAGGGGTTTAAGGCAGATTTCAGTATCATAGATCCAAATATCTTAATGTCTTTTTTGTGTGTGTGTGGTACCAGGAATTGAACTCAGGACCCTGTGCTTGCCAGGCAAGCACTTACTCTACTGCGCTATCTCCCCAGCCCTCATTTTGTTTTTAAAGACTACTTGCTTCTCACCTAGCTCATGCTCTGCTCTTGTGATCCAATGTACTTCTGTGCCTCACAGTAGAGCAGGAAGCGCTTCTGGCACCCGGTGTGGGTTCCAATTCACAGTGGAGCAGTTCCCTGCTCATTCTCCCTAGGCGTTCTCTACCAAGTCAGTCCTGGCACTGATGCTGACCTAGATAGTGGTGGGTCCTCCAGGCAAGGCTCAGCCCCAGACTCCTCCTCCACTTCAACACTGGTTGTGGCATAGGGATGGTCCCCTCAGCCCAGCACATTTGCTAGAGCAGACCCTAGAACTGCGGAAACCCAACTTTGTGTACCACTTATTGTGAGTGAGGGTCCTGGGGCTGCAGTGGGTGCAGGTGAACAAGGTGAAGCCTAAGGGGGAGGGCACACAGCTCCTGTGCCCATGAGCCCCCACCGGCCTGGAGCCCCCATAGCTCAGATCCATGCACACCATCCACGGGGTTCCACAGTAGCCTACCTACAGATGCGATCAAGCAGTGAACCTCCTGCTCAGACCTGGGTTTTCTGGTATGCAATCTTCGTCTGGAGGCTCCTTTGTAAGCAGAATATACTCTGGAGAGCTTAGTGCTTTTAGGAACTGAGTGCCAGGAAATACGGAGGAAGGGAAAAATTACATATAATTATTCTATAATATTAGGCCATTGACGTGTTTCCTTCATTTGTATTTTATTTTAATTATTTTTTTGGCTTTTTGAGACAAGTTTTTGCTATGAAGTTCAGGCTGGCTGTAAACTCACTCACTATAGCCTAAGCTGGCTTGGACTCCTAGCTGCCCGCCTGCCTCAGCCTCCCAAGTACTGGGATTGCACCCAGCTATTTGCATCTTAAACATGCGATTTATTTGGAGTGTTAGAATAGTTTTACCTTCAAACCCTCCTCTCTAATCTTGTTATGTTTTTAATTTTTTTAAAATCTTGTCAGGTTGCTGATGCACCACATCAGGGACTGCTTGCCAGAGCTGAAGACCAGAATCAATGTCTTAGCTGCTCAGTATCAGTCTCTGCTGAACAGCTACGGTGAACCTGTGGATGACAAGAGTGCTACTTTACTTCAGCTTATTACCAAATTCGCAACAGAATATTGTAACACTATTGAAGGAACTGCAAAATATATTGAAACTTCAGAGTTGTAAGTAAAGCATTTTTGTATGTATTTGGCTATCTAATCTGCAGGGTCACTTACCTTTTGTTAAAACACCTTTAAGATTGTTTGTGATTGTTTATAAAACTAGAATTTCATTTCATAGAAGTGATAGGATGATGACTGGTATTTATATAAAAATGTTTTATAAGATGAAGCACTATAAAAATTTGTGTATTTATTCATTTGTTCAGGATCTTGCTGTGCAGCTTAGACTTTTTTTTTTTTTTTTTTTTTTTTTTTTTGTGGAACTGGGGATTGAATTCAGGCCCTTGCGCTTGCCAGGGATGTGCTTATTCCACTGAGCCACCTCCCAGGCCCCACAGCTTAGACTTGTAGTGATCCTCCTGCCTCAGACTTCCCAGTGCAGGCATGTGCTCTGAGTTTTTGGGGCTAACACAGCATATACTACTGGGAATCTTTCCAGTACTGGAGATTGAAATCAGGACTTTGTGTTTGCCAGGCAAGCACTTATTCTACTGAGCTATCTCCCCAGCCTGAAAATTTGGGTTTTTAAAGCACTATTTCACTTGATAAAATTTAAATTTTTTTAATGTAGCTTTCCAAATGTTTGTTGGTTCTTGAAAGCTATAATTGTTCATGAAAACTTAGAAGATGCAAATAGGTAAAAAATAAACATATAAACAAAATTACCCTGAATTTTACTAGCCAGAGATAATTCCTCAGCATTGATCTAGACATTTTTCTGTGCATTATTAAGCATAAATGCCTGAATTATATGTCTCTTTAAAAATCAGATGCTATACATGTTGCTTGGAAAATTATTTCGTTAGATCAACATGCTGTAAACTACTTTCTAATACTATATATTAAGCTGTCAGTCTGAAGATTTGCATGTATTTTACTTCTTAGGTGCACCCTAACTTGTTGAACTGGTCCCCTACTGTTGGACAGTTTGTTTATAATTGTAGTAGCCCCCCAATCCCTGGGCATACACGGCAAGACTCCCTGGAACCACTGGTTGTCTGAAGCCAAGGATAGTCGTGTACTCCACTGTTCACTAGCACTGTGATGCCAACCAAGACAGGTGATCTGATGCCTAGGTTGGCTCAGAAACCCTACCCATTGATGGGTAGGGTTTACCGCACCAAGGGAAGATCATTTCCTGGGTACACAGTGGCAGAGTTCATCACGCTGCTAGGAATGGTGCACAGTTTAGGTCTTAGGATTCATTTAGGGTTCGAATTTTCCATTTAATGTTTTGTGCCATCATTGATCTGGGTAAGTGAAACCTAAGAAAATAAAACCATGGGCAAGGGGTGATTGATAGATACACAGATATAACTGATGTGAATTTACCCTTAGGATAAATTCCTGGAAGTAGATTGCACTGGAGGGTATAGCATCCTCGAAGTGTTCAGTATATGTTACATACTATCAGGATACTGCACTGTTTTACTATTAGCACTATATAAAAACGTCTCTTTCTTTACATCCTCTTTTTCTTTTCTGCCCTGGCTGCCCACCACTACCCCTCATTTATAAAAAATTTTATTTTTTGAATAGAATCAGAAAGTTGCAGAGAAATGTATAGAGATGTCTCACGCATGTCACTATAGTACAATGACACAAGGGCTAAATGAACATTAGTATAACCCACAGGATGTATTCAGACCTTAAGAGTTACACATACACTCATTTGTGTAGCTGTGTAGCATTTGGATGATTTGGGTGGTCTTCCATATGACTTAACTCCAGAAATTTAGAGTATTTGACAGACTAATTATTGAATTTTTACTGTATGAGTGGCATGCTAAGGGAAGTAAACATGATTCCAGTAGGCCTTATGAGGTATACTGGGCAGTGTAGGTCAGAGACATATGAGGTGAATAGGTGGCAAAGGTATGATTATTTAAACACTTATTGTTTGTTAGAACACATATCCAGAAAAATGCCTATAACATCTGTGTCCAGTTATATAAATTGTTAATCAATTGCTGGGCTGTGTCCACCAAACTCTGAGGACACTAAAGAGACTATTTCATTTTCTTCAGGAATTGGGAGGGCTGCAAGGTTAAGGAGGCATCTGAATTGGGCTTGGAACAGAATCTGGGGAGGTGCTAGAGGAGGACATTGAGGCTCAGTAACAGCGCAGAATAATGAAGGTTGTATTTGGAGAGTGGTGTGCACGTACAGTAATGGGGTGCAGCAAGATGAGGCAGGAAAGGAGTCTAGAAACAAGGCTTGCTCAGAATTGGGAGACCGTGTGACACATACAGCACTTTGGATCAGAGGTGAAATCTGTGGTAGGATAATTCAGCAAAGGGAAAAGTTGGAGGAAAAGAGACAAGTGGCCAGTGATTGTAACAGCGTAATTTAAGGGCGCAGCTCAGGGGCATGGGTTACCTTTATAATGTTGTACAACTGTTGCTGGTATAGCATTCCAAAACTTTTCATCCCCTCAAGAGAACTTCTGTATGTTCTCTACAGTTATTTGTTGGTCGTCTCTTGCCTGGTCCTTGGTATCCTACAGTTTACATTCTTAGTTTGCTTATTTTAGGTGTTTTACATAAATGAAATCATATGGTATCCGCTTGTGATAAGTATTGATGTACAGTAGTGGTAAAAATAGAAGGGAAGATTTAGGGAGACATTATAAAATTATGTAGAATTCAGCTGGATTTGAATAAGAAGTTAATCCCAGAATTTCTAATCATTAAACAAGACGGGAAGCACAAGTGCCTAATACTGAAGTGAAGTGATTTATCAAAACCAAAAGTAGAGGGGCCGGGGAAATGGCTCAGTAGAATAAGCGCTTCCCTGGCAAGGGCAAGGGCCTGAGTTCAATCCCCAGTTCCGCCAAAAAAGAAAAAAGCACAAGTAGGCAAACAGTAATTCAACAGTTAAAAATAACTTTTACATTGTAAGTATTAGCATTTCATAACATCTAAAATGTATAATATGCACATTTCAGTATGCACAGGTATTATTGGAACATGGCTGGGCTTTATATGTCTTATATTGCTGATTTTGTTCTTTTTTTAATTTTGTTGAAGAACAAATAGCAATGAGACAGTTTCAAATCAAATTAGTAGAACAGATTCAATAATTAATACTTTGTGTATTGTTTTCATAGTGTTTTTGTTGCACAAGGTGCATACATGACATTCTATTTACAAACACTATTAGAGCAGATGCCTCTAATGAATGAATTAAGAAAATGTAGCTGATGCCTTTTTTTTTTAAAGCTGAATTATAGTAGTTTCAATAATTAATACTTTTTACATTGTTATCTTCCTAGTGGTTTTCCATAGACCAAGAAGCAGACAGGACCTCCTGTCCAAACACTAATAGTACAAATCTTTCCTCTCATAGAATTATGCGAAAGTACTGCATATTTATCTTAACTGTACTGTTTATGCAAACACAGAATGGTTCTTCCTTTGTATCCTTTTTTTCCTTCAGTCCTGTCAGAGATGAGTATTCTTTTGTCATTCAATTATTATAGGTGCTTGAATTCAGTGATTCAATCCAACATAGTACAGCAGTCCACATAGTAGTGGATTGTCCAAAGAAGTTGTTGACCAGAGCTATCCACAGCTCAGCTTATTATTATGGCTTTATTTTATATACCTTGTTTCTCATCGCTTCTCGGCCTTTTGGCTAAGATCAAGTGTAGTATACCTTGTTTCTATACGCTTCTGCTGGATGGTTAAGACTGAGACAAAGCAAGACCCATATAACAGAAAATGTAACTTTTGTATCGGATGAGGTCAGTCAAGTCCCCTCAGGATTTATCCTGTAACCCTGTACCTCACTTTGTAGATCCTTTTGTCAGTGTCAGCCATGTGGATGAGTCATGGCCATTGCTTGACCAGTTTGCTCTCAATGAAAGCCTGAAAGTTTTCTCTCTGTGTGACTATCCTTAGGCACACTATAGATTATCAATCACATTCTTCTGTGGCTCCATAATCTCCTTGATCAGAAAATTTGGGGCACAGCTGAGTTCTATGATGTTACAGTACAAGTTCTCCTATGTCCTGAGTCTTCACTGACCTTGAAAGGCTAGGGCCAAAATGTTGGCTGACCTTACAGCCCTTCTGTTTCTCCAATTTTTGATCTGCAAACTCAGGTTCTTAACCATCCAGAAGAGAAGCTAATTATTACCCTGCAACATAGGCAGTTCAGTTTACCATATCTGACTAAATTCTTTTTAATTGTTGTAATACCTTTCTATTTGTATTTCTTCTTTTTATTTCTTATACTAGGGAGATTATATGATATTTGCATATGTGTGTCTGGTTTATTTCACATATGAGTATATGTTCAAGTGGCATCCACTTCAGTATAAATGCTTCAAGCTTATCCTTCTTTATAGCTGAGTAATACTCCATTGTATAAAAATACCACATCTTTTTCAACCATTCCTCATGTGATGGGCATCTTGGTTGTTTCCAGGATTTGGCTATCACAAATTGTGCTGCTATAAACATAGGTACACATATATCACTATGATATGATATTTTCATTCCAACGGGAAAATTCCGAGTAGGGGGATAGCCGGCTTGAATGGGATTTCCAGTCCTAGTTTTGTAAGGAGTCTTCACACTGATCTCAGGAGTCTACATTCCCACCAGCAGTGGAGAAGTGTTCCCTTTTCCCCACATCCTCTCCAACATTTGTTGTTGGTTGATTTCCTTATGATAGCCATTCTTTCTGGAGTGAGATAGTATCTTAGTGGTGTTTTGTTTTGTTTTGTTTGTCTTTTAGACAGGGTCTCACTATGCAGTTCAGGCTGGCCTTGAGCTCACTTTGTAGCTCAGGCTGGTCTCAAACTCACAACAATCCTCCTACCTCAGCCTCCCGAGTGCTGGGATTACAGGCTTGCGCCGCCACGCCTGGCTCTTAGTGTTGTTTTAACTTGCATTTCACAATGGCTAGTGATGTGGAGCATTTTTTCATATATTTATTCACTTCTTTAATTTTGTCCTCTGAGAAATGTGTATTCATCTCAGATGCCCATTTCTGAATTGGGTCTTTAAATTTGAGGGCCCTAATGTATCTTAGTTCTTTATAAATTCTAAAGAGCAGACCTTTGTCTGAGTGCTAAGTTAAGACTTTTTCGAAAATTGTGGGTTGTCTTTTCACTTCATTGATAATTTCTTTTGATGTGCAAAAACTTCTCAATAAGAGTTGATCCCAGTTGTTGATTCTTTCAAGTGTTTCCCATGTGAGTACATGTTTGTTCATGAACTCTTTGCTTACTCCTATTTCTTCAAGAGTTCCTGCTACTTTCTCTTCCAGGAGATTCAGTGTTTCTGTTTTAATGTTTAGATCTTTAATCCATTTTGACTTTAACTTAGTGCATGGTGATAGAGCTGGGTCAAGCTTTAGTTTTCAGCATGTAGAAAGCCAGTTTTTTCAGCACCATTTGTTAAAGAGGCTATCTTTCTTCCAGTAAGCTTGTTTGGCCCCTTTGTCATAGATCATATGGCTGACTGTGTTTGCAGAGGCTTCTGCGTCTTCTGATCTATTCCATTGATCAGAATCCATTTTGTTGCCAATGCTATGTTGATTTTATTGCAGTGGCTTTGTACTATAATTTCAAGTCAGGAATTGTGATGCCTCCCGCCTTGTATTTGTTGGCCAGGATTACCTTTGCTATTCTAGGTTGTTTGTGGTTCCAAATAAATTTTAGGAACAATTTCTCTAGGTCTGAGAAGTATGTTGGTGACAGTTTGCTAGGGATTGCATTAAATTCTGTACAACAGTTTTGGGAGTATGGCCATCTTCATGATGTTGGTTCTTCCTATCCAGGAACATGGAATGTCTTTCCATTGTCTGAAATCCTCTGCAATCTCTTTTCTTAGGGTACTGTAATTTTCTGTGAAAAAATCTTTCACTTCCTTGGTTAAGTGAATTCCAAGGTATTTCATTTTCCGTGGTGCTTATTGTAAAAGGCATTGTTTTTATAGTTTCCCTCTCAGTATTTGTTATCTGTGTAGAGGGATGCTATTGACTTTTTGAGTATTGCTTTGTATCCTGCTATGCTACGGAATTTGTGTATCAATTCTAGTAGCTTCTTGGAGTTTTTGGGTCTTCCAAGTAACTATCACGTCATTTTCAAATAGTGATAATTTAACTTCTTTTTTACCTATTTTTATTTCTTGCTCTTGTTTAATGGCTGTAGCCAATGATTCTAAAACTGTTGAATAGGAGGGGTGATAGAGGACATCCTTGTCTTGTATCAGATCTAAGAGTAATAGATTTCAGTTTTTCCCCATTTAAAATTATATTAGCCTTTGGGTTGTCATAGATGGCTTTTATCAAATTGAGGTAGAAGCCTTCTATTCCAATTTTCTGTAGGACTTTGAGCATGAATGAGTGTTAGATTTTGTCAAAAGCTTTTTCTACATCAGTTGAGTTGATCATGTGGTTTTTAGATTTCAGTCTATTAATATAGTGTGTTACATTTATAGATTTTCGAATATTGAACCATCCTTGCATCCGTGGGATGAATCCTACCTGGTCATGGTGTATGATCTTCTTGATGATTTGCTGTATTCTGTTTGCCAGGATTTCATTGAGGATTTTTGCATCTGTGTTCATGAGGGAGATTGGTCTGTAGTTCTTTTCTTTAGTTGTGTCTTTTCCTGTTTTGGAATCAGTATAATACTTGCCTCCAGATGATTTTGGGAGGACTGCTTCCTTTTCAATTTCATTGAAGAGTTTGTGGAGTGTATGGATTATATCTTCTATAAATTTCTTGTAGAATTGAGCTGTAAATCCATCGGGACCTGGACTTTTCTTTGTCGGCAGGTTTTTTCTTATTACTTTTCATATCTCATTGGCTGTTATTGGGTTATTGAGAGTTGTTCTTCTTGATTCAGTTTTGGTAATTAGTACCTTTCGAGGAATCTGTGCATTTCTTCTGTGTCTTCTATTCTGTGAGCATAAAGATTCTTGAAGTAGCTGTTGATAATCTGAATTTCCTCTGGGTCTATGGTGATTTCACCCTTTTCATTCCTTATTGCTTGTATTTGAATTTTTTCTTTCCTCTTTTTGATGAGGTTAGCTAGGGGCTTATCGATTTTGTTTAGTCTTTTAAAGAACTAGCTTTTTGATTTGTTGATTCTTGAACTGTTTTTCTTCATCTCAACTGAATTAATTTCTGCTCTGATCTTTATGATTTCTTCCTGTCTTTGGACTTTGAGTTTGATTTGCTCTTCCTTTTCTAGATGTCGGAGGTGCAACATTAGGGTGTTTATTTGTTCCCGTTCTATTTTCCTAATGTGTGAGTTCATAGCTATGATTTTATCTCTGAGTACTGCTTTCATCGCATCCCATAAATTCCAATAAGTTGAGGTTGAATTTTCATTGAATTGTAGATATTGTTGAATGTCTTGTTTAATTTCATCTGTGACCCATTGATTGCTGAGTACGGTGTTGTTTAATTTCTATTTTTTTAGCAGGTTTTTCTGGTTTCTTTTGTTGTTTATTTCCAGTTTCATTGCACTGTGGTTGGATAATACGCATGGGATAATTTCTGTTTTCTTCCATATATTTAAGCATGACCTATGAACTAATATGTGGTCTATTTTAGAAAATGACCTGTGTGCAGCTGAAAAAAAATGGATATTCAGCTGTGGTTGGGTGAAACACTCTGTATATGTCCACCAGGTCCATTTGTTGCAAGCTCTGGTTCATTTCTGCTATTTCTTTGCTAATTTTTTTGTCTGGTTGACCTATCTTATAAGGGGGTGTTAAGGTCTCCCGTTAAGATTGTGGTCTTGGATATTAGATTTTTCATGTCCATTAAAATTTGTCTTACATAGTTGGGTGCTCCTGTGTTTGGTGTTAGATATTTATGAGTGTTACTTCTTCCTCTTGAATTTTTCCTCTAACCAATATATAGTGGCCTTCTTTGTGTCATTTGATCCTTTTTGTTCTGAAATTGAGACTGTCTGAGAACAGAATTGCTACCCCTGCTTTTTTCTGCATTGCTGGGGCATGTAGTATTGTTTTCCATCCTTCGACTTTAAGCCTATGAGTGTCTTTTTTGAGTTAAGTGTGTTTTGTGTATACAGCATATTGTTGGGTTTTCCTTCCTAATCCACTGTGTCAGTCTGTTTCTCTTAATTGGTGAACTGAGTCCATTTTCATTAATGGTTATAATTGAAATGTGTTGACTTATGATTGTCATGTTATTTACCTGCTATTGTTTACTCCTTTTTGTCCTGTGTTTGTTTCCCCTATTTAGTGGGTTTCTTCTGTTCTGATTCGTGTAGTTCCCGTCATTGTGGTTCCTCTCTAGAACATCTTTCAGTAGCTTGTGTAGGGATGGTTTTGTCATCATGAAATTCTTTAGTTGTTCTTTGTCATGGAAGTATTTCACTTCTCCATCAAACTTGAAAGAGAGGTTTGCAGGGTTTAGTAGTCTGGGTTGGAATTTGTTTTCATAGAGGACTTGAAGTACTCTGCTCCATGCTCTCCTTGCCTTCATGGTTTGTGAAGAGAAGTCAGCTGTAATTCTGATGGGTTTTCCTTTGAATGTGGTCTGCTTCTTTTCTCTAGCGGCTTTCAGTAGATTATTCTTGTGTTGGATTTCTGGGATCTTGACTATTATATGTCTTGGTGCATTTTTACTTGGGTTGAAATTATTTGGTGTCCTTTATGCTTCAGTTACCTGAATATTAAATTGTTTCCTCATATTTGGAAAGTTTTCTGCTATTATTTCTGCCCATATTCTTTGGATATCATTTGTATTGACTCCTTTCTCATTGATGCCTATTAATCTCACATTGGTCATCTTGGCATCATCTTGCAGATGATGAACTATTCTTTTCCTGCATCCTCATTTAAGAGATCCTTCCTCACCTTTTCACTAGCTGCACCAACGTCTTCAAGATCTAAAACTGTCTTTCACTTTCACTCAGTTTTGTAGACTCGTGATTGAGATTTTAAGTTCTATATCTCTTTGACTCTGCTTCATGCGATCTATATCTTTCCTGTATTGCTCATTCAAGGAACCCGTCATATTTCTAATCTCTTATCTTTTTTTTATCAATGTCTTATTTAGAGGTAGTTATTAATTCTTTTAGTGCAGTTTTTTCCAAAGTGGGTTTCCTCCATGTATTTCCATAATTGATTCTCTACTTCAGATGCTATGATTTCAAAGATTTCTTTTTTTTTAATTTCAGAAGTTATTTCTGCTCTGTGTTCCCCTTTACCTTTCTGCTGTTGTTTCTTTGCTTGTGACACCATTAATTCGCATGTTTCAGCTGAAATAGTGCACTCTGTGCTTGTTCTGGATGGGCATTAGGTTTCCCCCATACATTTCTGGATTTGATTCATTGCTTCAGATGCTATGTATGCAAAATTTTATTTTTATATTTCAGGCATTAATTCTGGTCTGACTTCCTCTATACCTTTCTGCTGTTGTTTCTTTTCTTCCAACTCTGTTTATTCATTCATTTCAGCTGAGCTAGTGTCCTCTGTACTTATCATGGGTGGGCTCGAGGCCTGAGGTTGCATTTTGTTTCTTGTCTTTGTCATTTTGTATAGCACTGACCTTTGGTGTAGAGCTTTGATGCAATTACAGCCTTATTGCATAATGAGATTCGGGGGCCAGTCTATTAAGTTTGAGTTTATCAAGTTATGCCTGGCCTGGATCTAGCTGTTGTGTTCAGCTCCTTTTTGCTGCAGCCCTTTTGGCACAGCTATGAGCCTGTGGTTCCCCTCTGTTGTGCCACTGGCCCAGGGAGCACTGTGGAGCGCTGAAGCTCTCCCACACATTCACTGGGCCATGTTGGCGCTGAATCCGCGCTCACTCAGGTCTTGGGGACGAGGGCTCTGGTGGGCACTCACTTCCAGAGGCATGCTGGGAAATGGAAAGTTCTTCCACACACTCAACATGCCCGGCTTGGGAGGATTGGTACTGAGAGAGTGTCAGAAGTTCTTACTCACTCAGCGGGCCTGGGGGCAGGGGCTCTGGGAGTTGCTAGGCAGGTGGGTTTGGGGTGGATAGGGCCGAGAGAGTTCAGTAGTTCTGATTTTGTTCTTAATGTCAGTTGAGTGGTTGTGAGATAATATATCCTGCAAAGCCTAACATGGCCCCTTTAAAGAAAATGTTTAGAATCTTTAGATTTTGTGGGTTTGGTGAGTCAGCAGAAACAACGTACTGTTCCCAGTGTTTAAGGAGCACATAGGCTAGCAAAGAAACTAGGCCAGGAAGAAGCTGTCTTAGTAGTTCTTAGTTAACTGGTAATTTATGTCCAAATCGTTACTGTATAAACTAGTACACATGAATACCTTTCATGGAAAGGCTCCTTTTCTTACAACCATCCAAACGAACAGAGAGAGCGCTTGAGATAAACTGGTTCATTATGATTCTGAGAACACACTGAGATAGAAGTGGGTGGAAAGCAATTGTTTGTGAGGTGTTCCCAAAATGGTATGCTTAAAGCTTAGAGACATTTCCAACTTGTAGGCTCTTTTTCTTACAGTGATGGAAGTGACCATATATTTCATTGCCTTTCAGATGTGGTGGTGCTAGAATTTGTTATATTTTCCATGAAACTTTTGGCCGAACCTTAGAATCTGTTGACCCATTAGGTGGCCTTAACACTATTGACATTTTGACTGCCATTAGAAATGCTACTGTGAGTATGCTTATCTTTCAGACTTTATGAGATTAAAACTTGAAAAAGAAAACTATTACTGTCTTTTGAAGTTTGTTTTACTTTCTTAATTTGAAAGTAAGCTTGCTTCATGAAAAAGTATTAAAAAATATGATTTATTTTTAACCCTTGGGAAGAATTGAAATTACATATAGCTTTATGTTTTATTTTCTTAGGGCCCTCGTCCTGCTTTGTTTGTGCCTGAGGTTTCATTTGAGTTATTGGTCAAACGGCAAATCAAACGTCTAGAAGAGCCCAGCCTCCGTTGTGTAGAACTGGTGCATGAGGAAATGCAAAGGATCATTCAGCACTGTAGCAACTACAGTACACAGGTCACTGAGAGAAATGTAGCAGGCTTCGCTGTAACTAGAGCAGGACTGGAGGTGGTGGTTTCATAGGCCAGGAAGAAGTGTACCTAAAAGATGGGCTAGCAGTTGCAGTCTGTGGTACCCTTGTCTAAAAGTGGTTTGCAGTGATATTCTTAAATGTAAATTACATGCTATGTTCTGTAATTCAGTATTTTAGAGACTTGGTTTTCATTTATAAAATTTATGTTTTTAACTTTGTATCATCTGTAGGAATTGTTACGATTTCCTAAGCTTCATGATGCCATAGTTGAAGTAGTGACCTGTCTTCTCCGTAAAAGGCTGCCTGTCACAAATGAAATGGTGAGCTTCTGTGTCTCAGATATCATTGTCATCAGTATTAGTAAAAGCTTAAATTCTAGCTTGCCTGCTTTTTTAATATAATGTGATTACTTCAGGGTTTGGGCAAGTTTCCCAGTGTGTTGGGAGGTTGAGAACAAGTTTCAGGAGGGCTTCAAAGAAAATTTTTCAGTAATTCTTAAGTAAAGTGCATTTTTCTGGAGTGGGGACATGGCTTCATGGAATAAGTGCTTCCCTGGTAAGCACAAAGGCCTGAGTTCAATCCCTGGTTCCGCCAGAAAAAAAAAAAAAAGTGCATTGTTCTTCGTATTTTAACCATTGCTAACCCACAGCCACAAGTGTTGATGAGAGTGTATTTCTTATTGAGGTCGTAAATAGCTTTGCTCTATTATGTGCTGGTACTACTGCTTTAATGGGAAATCAGTTCTGTCTTCAGTCCTTCAGTCTTAGGAAATTAAGCCTTTATATCAAGTTCTTACTTAGCTGCAAAATACATCAGAGTAATTGGCCTGTTCTACAGTTTGCATATTTGGCCACTAAGTACTGTAATGTCTAAGTTACTTGCTACTGTTGGGTGGGTTGCTGCTGTCTACCCTCAGCTCCCAAAGGCTGAAATTGATAGAAGTGAGACAAGCACTTGAAATGGCCTTTTGCCTCTAATTGTTAGGAGGGTTTTTTCTTTCCTGCTGGTCACTAAAATTGCATTTGGTTTCTTGGCTCTGGATGATAAAAGTATGAAACCATCCTTGGAAGTATAAAATACAAGTGATGCGTGGAGAACTATCAGACTCACACTTCACCTGATCTCAGACTCCGCCGACCAGTAGCAGGGCATCCTTGAAACTTCATATGAGTAGATCCCAGGTACCCATTTCTGTACCAGTAAGTGGTGTCCCCATCCATGAGATGTGTCAGGTGGTACAAAGGACATATGGAAAGTTAAGTTTATTCTCTGTAACACTTAGGAGTACAAGACTGGCAGTTATTTTCAAATTTTATAATTATTATAGCCTTAGATTTTTTACCATATTTTGAACCACATACTATACTTAGCTAGATGCCTCATAATTAAAGCTAGTTACTAGCTAGATGCCTCATAATTAAAGCTAGTTACTACCTGAGGTCCTAAGTATATCCTTTATCCAAATAAAGGTAACATCTTTAATTTTATCTGTGATTATAATTGTTATTGTTAAAACTGAACTAAAATTTCAGCATGGAATAATGGATAGTCTTAAGTTTGAATACCAAAGTTTCTTACAGCAAAGCACCAGGTATAACTTTTTCCAAATAGTAAGATAGTTCTGTCTTAATGTCAGTTTTCCTCTTGAGAAATGCAGTTGTAGATGCTGAAAATATAAACAATTAAAAAGCTAGGGTCAGCATTAAAGCTCAGTGGCACAACACCTGCCTGGCAAGTGCAAGATCCTGAGTTTGAAGCTAGAGCAAGCAGTTATTTGTCATAAGATTTATCAATTGGAGTGTAACTGTTGAGTACTTGCTTAGGCCTCAATTTCCTGTACTTCTCCTGGTTGTCTGTTTAAAAGCCTTATATATAAATTTCCCCAACTAAATTAAGGACATATTCTTGGATACTTAACCTCATTTTTTTTCTAGGTGCACAACTTGGTGGCAATTGAATTGGCTTATATCAACACAAAACATCCTGACTTTGCTGATGCTTGTGGGCTAATGAACAATAATATAGAGGTAAATACGATGTGTCTTTTCTCAGAGATTAAAAAAAATCTGTTGTAACTAAGTTATATCAAACTTACATGGCACCGGTAACTATAAAACAAATGTAGTATGTTAGTATTTTATATGCAAAATTTTTATGAAATAAATTCTTATATGCAAGAAAACATGCTGATGTCAATTACATTGTTTTCTTTAATTGTCAAAACCACCTGCTTTTATTATTCTTTCTGCTTATGAAATGCAACTCAGGGTTGTTTGCTGTGTAACAGTAGTTTATTTAGATTGACATACAGTATATAAAACAATGAATGAATGAATTCTGATAATTGCTTTCATTGGGCTTTGAAAACTGTGAAAGAAGCATTCTGGGAATGACTTACCTTCCCATAAATTTGGAAAAGCAGAGCACTCTTCTTACCATGAGTGGAGTAGATGCCTGTCATCTGTCTTAATATATCCAGTCTGTATGCTAGCAGACAGAGCCAGTGCCCAAGCTGCAGCAGTTTTATCAGATGTACTTATTTTTGTTTTGTGTTACTTTTCTCCCAATGCAGTAAGTTATCCTGCTGTTCCTTAATACAATCAGACTCGAGGCTTCCCCCTCCAACCCAGCCGTTTTGAGACAGGGTCTTACTGTGTAGTGCAGGTTGGCTTTGAACTCCCTTGTATAGCTCAGGCTGGCCTCAAACTCATGGGCTGTCTGAGTGCTGGGACTCCAGGCATGTGGCACCACATCTGGCCTAAGTCCCCTTCTCTGCCTGTATTTCTTTTGCATGTGAGATAGCTGTAGATATGGAACATAGGAAGTGGAAGGCCTCTGGGTTATTGACTTCAGCTTAAAGCAGATGAGAAGTCTGACCCATTCATGATAGCAGGTTCTCTGTCTGTGCCTTTTCTTCTAGGCACTGTTGTGTAGGAAAAAAAGCACCTTCCTTTTTTTTTTTTTTCACTTCTGACATATTTTCATTTATTCTCTTTTTTTTGCCGAATCAGGATTGAACTCAGGCCCTTGTTTTCATTTATTCTCAATGGCAACAGAAACTGTCTCAAAATCAATGCAGATACTTTGTGTTTCCAAGAGACATTTTAAAATATGCTGTTTCAATAGAAGTTTAAAAGCCATACCTTGCCCTGGTTAGCAGTGGTTTTAATTAGAAAGTCAGTCCTCATGTTGTCAATGTTTGACACAAGAATAGAGCCCGGCTCAGGAATGGTATCAGAGGGATGCACTGGGTATGTGCATTCCAGTGCATCCGGGTCGCTGAGGTAGGCAAATAACAGTCACATCTTATCAATAAAGCAGCTTCTACTTTTTTTTTTTTTTTTTGTTTTGGGCAGGTGATTGAACTCAGGCCCTTGTGCTTGCCAGGGAAGTGCTTTATTCTACTGAGCTATCTCCCTGGCCCCAGCAACTTCTACTTTTAAAGAGCAGATAGTGCACAATTTCATGAACCCACCCTCCTAGTAACCCCAATAAAATAAAGATCACTAAAACTAGAGAACTCAGTAAATTCACTTGATCAAAATTTTCAGTGGAGGGTCAGGGAGATGGCCCAATGGAATAAGCGCTTCCCTGGCAAGTACAAGGGCCTGAATTCAATCCTAGTTCCACCAAAAAAAAAATTCACAGTTGTAGAAACATCTTGTCTGGTTAAGGTCAGCTATTAGTGGTGAGGTAACCTAGGGTCATGGGTTACTAACTTTGCAGAAGTATAAATGACCATTTCCTTGTAAGGAATATGTATGTATATACAATAGAGGATAGACATACAGCTACTCTCTCCCAGCTCACTGAAAGGTCTCCACCAGTACTATCTAGAGAAAGACACCATGTCTGCATCCCGCCCTCTGTAACATGAACTGTGAAGAAAACAGTATGCAGTGCACCACCTGTTGCTGCTATCCCACTAACTTGACCTGAAACTACCCCTTTACCATAACTCTTCCTCTCATTACAATGAATAAAAAAATAGAAATTAAAAGAAAATTTTTTCAAGTGATAATATTAAGAAATATGAGCAAGTCTTTTTAATTGTGCCTTTTTAAATATGTAAGTTTTCCTTTTTTTGGCCAGGTCAGCCAACCCTACAGATGGGGTGGGGCAGCATGTGGTGCTGGGGATCAAATTGTGATCCCCTGTGCCTGCCTAAGCTTGTGTACACAGCTGCTTTAGACCACTGAACTATCTCACTGGCTCCAATATGTAGGTTTTCAATAATATAGTGTATATAAATAGAATATTATAAAGTAAAAGGGCTGCAGAGATAGCTCAGTGCAATAAGTGCTGGCCTGGCAAGCACAGAGTCCTGAGTTCAGTCACTGGTACTGAAAAAAAAAAGCACAGTATAAAGTAACATATCCGTAAATTGGTTAATCACTTCATAATGTCTAATCTCACAAGCTTCTCATTAAGCTAAAGATTGCATATTCATTTGTCAGTAATATATATGTATATATATAGATATAGATATATTTGTATCTGTTTTCATCTAGGTGTGTATGTACTTTATATATGTACACAATGAGTAGTAGTACCTTTCTTCTAATAGGTATTCAAAGTAACTTACTAGCTACAAACCTAGAATTTTTTCCATTGCAGAGAATTCCAAGATGCATACAATAAAGTTCTATAATAAAAAATAGGCTTATATTAAAAATTGGCACATAGACAATTCTCGAGTTTAAGATTTAGATTTTTTTTTTTTGTAGGGGGGGGTGGGGGGGTCAGCTCAGCCCACCCTGGGGGGAGGGCCTGGCATGGCATGTGGTGCTGGGGCTCGAACCACGGTCTCTGAGAGGCACTTTAGACCGCTGAGCTATTTTGCCAGCCCTAAGGATTTAGATCTTATAACTGAAAAAAAAAAAAAAAAAAAGACTCTGGAGAGCTTGCATCTGGAGCAGTTTTATTGTGCCACCTAAGTCTCATGAGATGGGATTTCAGTCCGTGTTTTCTGCAAATGAACATGGTTCTGACTTTAATAATTGCTTCAAGAAGTATCATTATTTAATCTGATATTTTCAGTGTCTGAGGAAGGTGCTGTTGTTCACACGCTAGGAAAGAAGCTGAGAAAGGTGGGTAACTTATCTGGTTAACAGTCAGTAAGCTGGGCCTGCAGGAGCCTGTGACCAGTCAGAGTTGTAACTGGTTGGTAACAGACTTAGGTGATAATTCATGTTTCCAGGTTTCTGTTCTGTGTCCCTCTGAAAATAGGCATTTTAACATGCTAATTTTTTATCAAAGTCTTGAAATCCATATATTTCTACCGTCTGTTGTCACTGGATAACCTCCCATGAAAAAAATGAAAAAATGGGCCTGAGTTTCTTTCAAATAGCAAAACCCTGCATGTTAGACAGCATCGTGAAGCATAGCTGGCTGTTGGGTCAGAGTGCTCCGCAAGTTCTTTCTCTAGAGGCTCAATCTGACTTCATTTACTCTGAGTGCTCTTTTTGCAGTAGTGATGCTGCCTGTGGGAGGTCACTGTCACCATCTGTACCCTTCGTTGTCTGCATGGTCTTGCACCTGTCGTGCTGTTTGGATACGGCAGGTGTTTAGTGTGTGATGATTTGGGTCGAACAGTTTCTGCAGCTTTGTGTCACAGTTAGATGGGCAGTTTCTTAGTCTGTTAAATTAGCCAGGTTACAAAAATGTGTATTGCTTATCAACACTATGGAGATAGTTTAAGGTTGACAAAATAGAACATTTACAAAGATAACCACAACCACACATAGGTCTTTTTTTTTTTTTTTTCCTGAAACAGGGTCTCCCTATGCAGTTCAGGCTGGCCTTGAGCTCACTTTGTAGCCCAGGCTGATCTTGAACTTACAATGATCCTCTTGCCTCAGCCTCCCGAGTGCTGGGATTATAGGCGTGTGCCACCATTCCTGGCTCACACATACATCTTCAATGGTTTCGTGGTGTGAAGCTGTCTGAATTTAATACGAAAGTATGCAGATTAAAGTTTTCTTAAGTTTTTTAAGAAAACTTAGAAGTTTGATCTGTGTGCTTCAGATTCTTCATATTGTGCTGAAGGTTATGTTCTGAACAGCTTTCAATCAGTATTTCCTAATTTAGTGAAAAAGGGAGTGACCTCAGTCTGTTTCTGCATTTGATAATCTCTAGCATAGGGAGCCCCTGTTACTGACATTGCATTATATCCCTCAGGCATGTTGGGGCAGAGAAAAAAAGATTCAGAAACTTTGGTTTCTTTTGTTTGTTTTGGTACAACCCGAGATTGAACTCAGACCCTTGCACTTGCCAAGGAAGTTTATTCCTCTGAGCCGTCTCCCCATCCCCAAAGTTTAATCTTTTTTTTCAGAACTGGGGATTGAACTCAAGCCCTTATGCTTGCCAGGGAAGCACTTATTCTACTGAGCCATCTCCCTAGGCGAAACTTTGGGTTAAATGATTTCTTTTAAAATGTGAAATGAGGTTTCACTAGAAAGGATTTTTTTTTTTTTGTCTTTTTGAGACGGGGTCTCACTATGCAATTCAGGCTGGCCTTAAGCTCACTTTGTAGCTCAGGCTGGTCTCGAACTCACAACAATCCTCCTGCCTCAGCCTCCCGAGTGCTGGGATTACAGGCCTGTGCCACCACGCCCGGCTAGCTAAAGAGGATGTTTATCTATAAGCTACTCCACACTTCTCACCTAAGATGAACATTTTTTAGCTGACATATTCTACTCTAATTACCGTTTTTGTTTTGCTTCATTATGTTTTATAGGAACAAAGGAGAAACAGGCTAGCAAGAGAATTACCTTCAGCTGTCTCACGAGACAAGGTAAAAAACCATGTTTTGAAAGCGTATTTCAAATTCCTATAAGTGGACTGGTAAGCTTCGGAATATTACCCAGTTTTAGAAGTAACTTTTTTACTGCACTGGAACAGTTTAATTGAGTAAAGGAATGCAAGTTTCAAATAGGTTTTGAGTAAGTACAAGATAATAGTGCTTTGAAAATACTGGAATAAATGCTTAAACGTGGCTTTAAAGCATCAAGGTTTTTTTCTTGAAAAAATTCAGTCAGCTTTGTTATAGCGACTTCATCATAATTATTGTTGGAGAGGGAAGACAACAATAAGCACCTGGCAGGGATTTTGATCAGTCGTGGCTATAATAGCTGATACAGTAAAATACATGCATAAAATCATATCATCTTGAAAAAACATCTTATTAAATACCAAAACTGAAGTGTGGCTTCAGTTAAATCCAATTGGCTTTGAATTTAATTTTTTCTAGGATTCATTCATCTGAAAAGAACTTTTATCACAGGTGGCAGTAGTCGGAAATAAGGCAGAGTAGCAATTTTATCTCCCATGATTACATTGTTTTTCATGTTATTTTGCTATTACAGAGGGGAAAAATTCTCATTTAGACTGTTTCTGAGTGCACTTTTGGCATCCTTGATTTTTCCCTGCATTTTTGCCTTTAGTCTTCTAAAGTTCCGAGTGCTTTGGCGCCTGCCTCCCAGGAGCCCTCCCCTGCTGCTTCTGCCGAGGCTGACGGCAAGGTCTGTTCGGGTTCCTCTTTACGCCTGCATGCCTACTTGTGGGGTGCAACGTCGTCTTCTGGGAGCGGTACACCGAGTGGATAGCAGTGTGGGCTGTTGTGCTAAGGTCACATAACTTTAATCAAAATTTTAAGTTCTGTAACTGCTGCATACTTTATAAAATGCTGTGGACATCTTTTGTTTGCAATATAGAAGATGCACACAGAAAAAGAAGTTAAAGAGGAAATCCTGCATTTTTTAAAAAATTTCAAACCACTGGTATTTAAATCTTGCTTGTTAAATTGCATGTTTTGACATATCTCTTAACAGTTAATTCAGGACAGCAGAAGAGAAACTAAAAATGTGAGTCTCTTGCTTCAGAATGGAAATGTTCTCACTGAAACACTGTCTTCAAATCATTGAAGTGTTTGTTTGTAGAATGGCATCGGATTGTTGTCTGTGTTGTTTTTAATGTTCCTTTGATCTAACCTATGTAAGATGGCAGTAACTAGTTTTAACACTGTTCTCATTAACAATAGTAGAATACTTTGTTACCCCTAGCTGCCTTTGAATTTCGCATTTTGGCAGGGAAATAGGATTTTAGAGGTAGAAATCGTACTCTTGGACATTTCCTTTGAAGGGCTACATTTTGTCCAGGACTAACAGACAGTCCTCCCCCATGCTTCCTCGCGCTTCCCAGTAGTGTGCGCTTGTCACTTTGCATACATAGCTTTGTGTCCGCTTTAGCAGCTTTGGCAAACTGAAGACAAACGGGACTGTGAGAGCTTGAGTGTTGCCAGTTCTTGACAGCCTTTTTGGCAGAAATTTAGACAATGTAGGAGTCATTCAGTTTACTTCCCTATTTTCCTGCCACTTAGCTCCTGTTCTTACCCAGATTTAAGGTGCTGAAATGTAACTGAAGCCTTATAAATAAATGTCTTAGGCCTGCCAGATGGCTCAGTGGACTAAAGTACCTACTTACACAGGTGCAGTGGCCAAGGTTTGATTCCCAGCTTGCCCTGCCCCCCGGGGTGCACTGAGATGGCAATTGAGAATGGGTGTGTGGTGCACACCTGCAATCCCAGGATCGGGAGGCTGAAAACAGGAAGATCACTACGAATCCGGTCTGTGTAGTGAGACCCTGTACTAAATACATTTGAAAAAAAAAAAAAAGTCTTTCCTTCTCTCAGCCCACTAACTATCCAAGCCATGCACCAGTGTTATTTCTTTCACGGCATCATAGTGAATGTGTTTACTTTCCTTACAATTTCACTGTCATTCATGTATAATTAGCAAGCATTTAAAAGTAGTTATCTTTTAAGTTATATGTAATAAAAATGTGTTTTATGCCTATGCTTAGATACAGCTCACTGTAATGTACTGGAGATTTTGGCCTGTATTTCAATTCAGTATGAAACCCCAGATTATCATCTTTATAACAACTGCCCTGATACTCTTTTAAATTGTGTACAATCCATTCTCAGATTGTAAGATCTTAAAGACTGTCTAAAAACTCCTTTGAAATGAGTTGTTATAGTCACTTTTTTTTTTTTTACAAGCTAAGACTGTAATAAGTATTCTAGAAAGTAAGGTTGCAGAAGCAGTTGTATCACTAACTAGTAGCACTGGATTTCTCTTAATTTCTCAGGGGTATGGGTACTGAAGGAGTTCAGGGTGTGATTGCTACTCTGTGTTTGAGGCATACAGTGACCGTCCGTGTAGGCAAGGGTGGCAGATTTAGGGCATGTGTGCTGCAGTGAGGTGTTTGTATTGTAGACAGCTCTAAATGGTTCGCCATCACATTGAAGAGTTTCTACCTTATACCGTTTTGTTGGCTGTTAGGAGTATGTCCTAATTTGAGAAATACTTAAAAGTGTACAAACATAAATTCGTATGTTTGACATTACTTTGAAGATTAACTGAAAGGCAGCTCTATGTTTCCTTGTGCCAACTTTTAATGAGTAGCTTTACTTTTTAAGGGCAGCTTATGCATTTTCCATCATCTAGTGTTTGAGGGGTGGGGAAGAGGAAAAATGTTGAAGTCATCAAGTGACAAAGAAAAAATTGGGGCCTCTTTGGCTGAGGCCGTGCAACTTACATGTGAACCTCTTGGGCAGAGAGCTCAGGTTTGCAGATCTGCACACTGCCCAGTGTCCCTTTCTTGACCCCATTATCTGTCCTGATAGATTAAGCTCCAGGGGGGACTAGACAGGTGTTCTCAACTACTGTAAAGTAAGTACATGGACACTGTTTAGTTCACGGAGATGGCACAGCTGGTACAGGCTTTGGAACCTGTTTTTTCAGGCTGCATCTGGAGGTGGTGGGATTGGAGATAGTGGTCAAGAACCCACAACGGGCAACTGGCGAGGAATGCTGAAAACTTCAAAAGCTGAAGAGTTACTAGCTGAAGAAAAATCAAAGCCAATTCCAATTATGCCAGCCAGTCCACAGAAGGGCCACGCTGTCAATCTGCTGGATGTGGTAAGCCTTGAGAAGTTGAGTTTAGGTGACTAAGAAATGACCAAATTATTAGGAAAAAAGAAATTGCAAAAAAAAGACAAAACTTTTTTTTACATTATTGCTATTTATTTTTATTTATTTATTTTTTGCTAACGGGGTACTTTTTATTATTTACTTATATTAGTTTTATTGAGAAGTAGTATTGATACAGCTTCAAAACAGATTAGTAGGACAGTTCTGATAATTAATACATTGCATATTGTTGTCTTCGTAGTAGTTACTTATAGTACAAGAAGCAGACAGGATATCCTGTCCAAACACTATTAGTACAAATCTTTCTTCTCCAAAACTTAACTCTTGAATGTTAAGAGGATTATCATCTCAAAATGGCACAAAAGTAATGTTTCCTGCCCACCCCATTTAGCCGGTTCCTGTTGCACGAAAACTGTCTGCCCGGGAACAGCGAGATTGTGAGGTTATTGAACGACTCATCAAGTCCTATTTCCTTATTGTCAGAAAGAATATTCAAGACAGGTTAGTATTACTTAACATGCATCACAGTGCTAAGTGAGTGCATGCTGTTTGAAAAATCATATATTTTTTTTAGTTTTTTTTCCCCTAAATTAAATGAGTTATCTGATACTCTGCATGACTGTCATCAGCAACTCTCATAATCTGTTAACGGATGACCCTGCCTATTAGCTAGAAAGCTATTAAGAAATATTCTTCTGCTCTATCTTGTCATACTTTCAGCTAAGAAAATGTTTTTTCTAAATTTTAATTAGTAGTTTCATTGATTTTTGGCTTGTTAACCCTGGCTTGCCTTTTGAGTGATTTGATTCTCTGAAATATTAGATAAATGTCTTATTAGGAAATACTTGCTCATTGCAATTCAGAATGTTTTTCATGTGTCCACTGCCTAGTGTTTTGTCCATCATATTGTTTGTGATGTCTTTGTGTGTCTCTGTGTATACTAGAAATTGAATCAGGACCTTGTGCTTGCCAGACAGGCACTGTGCTGCTGAGCTAGATCCCCAGCCCCTGTGATGTCATTTTATGCAAGAAGTAGAAAACAATTTCAGCTGTGTGGAATATTTTAAAAGTACTCTGCATCCAATTTGTGGTGATCTATTAGTAAATAAGAAATTTTATTGGAGAGGAATAAAAGACCAGATACTCTTACACTTCGTATTGCAGTGATTTTATCTCTACAACCAGTTATCTTTTTGTTTATAGAATATTTTAACTCTCAGCTTGTGCTCGATATAATAGTTCATAAGTATGGTAGCACATGCCTGTAATCCTAGCACTCTGGAGGCTATGAAGGAGGATCACATATTTCAGCCCAATCCTAGGCAACTTAGCAAGACCCTGTTTCAAAAATAAAAAAGTTCTTGGTGGTCCATACCGTATGCTGAACAACAAAACTCTAGCCTGTAGCTTTTCTTTTACTGCTCCTTCCTCTACAAAGGTTTTGTTGCTGTTCCTAAAGTACAATTCATATATACTGGTTTTCCATTTTATTTTATAGCAGATTCTAGTCTATTCATGAAATTGTAAAATGCTATCTAGTTCTGTAAAATCTTTATTATCCCATAAAGAAATGTTGTACCTATCAGCAGTGACTCCCCCACTCCCAAACCACCTCCAGCCAGTTTGCCAATCCTGGACATTTTGTATAAGTAGGAGCACATTAAATATGGGTTTGGTGTTTTGTGACTGGCTTTTTGTACTTGCTGTTTTTAAGGTTTATTTATATCGTAAGATACTTCATTCCTTTTTATGGTTAATACTAGCTTATATAGATACCATATTTTATTATTCATCAGCTTACAAATATTTGAGGTTTTTACATATTTTGGTTATCAATAGTGCTTGGTACAGTGTTGATACAATAGATGAAATGAAACAAAAGGTACAATATCAAGGATTATGACTTTTCCTTGATTTTAATTAAATAAAGGGTGACTGATTATGCCATTAAAAAAATATTCAGTAGCTCAGCATCCTTATTTTGCTTTATTCTTTTGAGGCCAGAGTCTAAGCTCAAATTTTAAAAGGAATTTTGCCAAAACTTTTAATTTGGTTTTGTTTTCCAGTGTGCCAAAGGCAGTAATGCATTTTTTGGTTAATCATGTGAAAGATACTCTTCAGAGTGAGTTAGTAGGACAGCTTTATAAGTCATCCTTATTGGACGACCTCCTGACTGAATCTGAGGATATGGCACAGCGAAGGAAAGAAGCAGCTGATATGCTAAAGGTATTACTGTAAGCTTTTTTTCACTTTTTATGCTTGGGTTGTAGATGCAAAGATACACAGTTAATAGCTTAAAATGTATCTGACTGTTAGGTAATATAGTCTTTTTTTTAAACTTATTATTTTTTAATCTTTTATTCATTTTAATGAGAGAAAATAGCAATGAGAGTTTCAAAACAGGTTAGTATGACAGTTACAAAAATTAATACATTGAATATTGTCTTCATAGTAGTTTGGATAATACAATCTTTGTACATAAATGGCCTTTTTTCTTTTGGGACTTGATTAGATTCAAATTTCAGAGAATTAGTAAAGATCTGCTACAATGCAAGTGGAGAAATTTCTCTACATAATTCAAATTAATATTTAAGCATTTAAAGTGTTTATTTTCTTTAACACAGGCATTACAAGGAGCCAGTCAAATTATTGCTGAAATTCGAGAGACTCATCTTTGGTGAAGAGAACTATATAACAGACTTTGTTGACTTGAAACCTGCTAGTTACTGCCCACTGAAGTAGAATTTTATTTATGAACTACCGGGTACTGCAATGATGCGATTCTCTTCACGTGAAGACTGGCTATAAACTGAAGTGTGCTCTGCATTACAGAACAAACCACACATTTAATCCAAATAATAAATGGCTGTTTCTAAAGTTTTCCTATACATATACATATCTATCTTGTGCCAGTTTCATTTGAACTTAGGAACTGTTCATGTTCTAGTTGCACAAAGCCACTTGCCTGTGGATAAGATGACTGTGTACTTTTTGCTAGTAGTTTAAAAGCTGCTGCCATAGTCCTTGAAGAAGAAAGTACCAAGACGTTCCATGTAACTCTAATGCATGCACTGTTGCCGAGTGACTGGTTGTGAGATGTGGGTTGGCAAGTTCCTCCATACAGTCACTGTACTCCACTTGCCCTGCAGTTTACAGCTTTTAAATTTAAGATCTCTGCATCCTTGCTGAGTTGGTAGGAAAGCTGAGTTAACAAGAGGATCTGAAACATGACAAAGATGGGTACATACTGTGTAGTTACATAGCTCTTCTGTCACTTTAGGGTCCATGTGGCATTTGTGTTGAAAGTTAAAATACAGTTTGATTTTAACTTAAACCTAAAAGAATGAGTCACAATTTACTGCTTTAAAAACAATCATCTGGGTTTGATTTATCTTTGTAAGACTTAGTACTAATGGCCAGTTCCTGATCTGGTGATGACCTAAGTATCTCTCTAAAACGAGGCACTTAGCAGGCTCCAAGATTCAGTCTGAAGGGAGACTGACATCATCTGTTCTCTGGACTAGAATCAGAAAATACTTTTCTTCACACCAACAAAATGTACTAGAACTGAAGTATGGAAATACCACTTTGTTATATAGGCATCCATCGCATTACCACACTCTTGAAGGCGTTACTATTTGACTGCATAGAGGACCTGGGAATTGAGTTTCTCTTTTGTGTGTGGAAACTTCCCAGGTAATTCTTGGTGTGAAGTATATTAAAAATCTTAAGGTATTAATAGAAATCCTTAAGACACCTGGCTCCATCCCTAACAACATAACCTTAAAAGAAAAAAAGTTTCTTTTAAGGTTATGACCAGGTATTTGTGAAGTTACTGACAGGGACAAGTTAAGAGTATGTTCACTTTAGCTGTGGTTCCCATCAAGACCGATGTTCAACTAATCTCAGAAACAAAAAACCAAAATCAGTCTGACATGAGTACTATTTGAATTCACTGATGGTACCAGCTTGAGTTAATGTATGTTACCAAAATCTGAGCACACTTAAAAATCATTTCATCATTAAACACCAATTTGAAGATATACCCTTTCATGGTTTACTTATTTTCACAGGTCAGATAACTGCCATTGTAGCCTTTTGGATTTGCAAAGAAAAAAAAAAAAAAATACAATGTGCTGCCTTTCTCCAGCACATCAAAGATTCAAACTGAGTGTCACCTTTAAAAATATGCTATGGTGATGCACTTGCTAGTATCTTACTGCACACTTTGTACAAGGAAAACAGGCAAAAAGCCTTCCTTTGTTGGCTCTTAAACTGGGTGAAATTCTGAAATGTGGAGATTATCTTGGGTGTATTTATAATGGTACCTGTAATGTTCTTCCTATGTAAATAAAATGCTGGTATGAAAGAGTATTGAAGTTTGTCAATAAATCTCACCTACTTCAGAGAAAGGTTTAAATAAACTAGTTTTGTAACAAAAAAAAAAATCTACCTCAGAACCTAACAGCACAGCTTAAATCATACCAAAAGTTTATGACTCTTTTAGTCTTAACAATTCACTCAGTGCTAGAGTCCCATTTCTTCATAAGCAGACAATGACTTGCTCTGCACAATCCCAGGCAGCAGGCCAGAATCTGGAAATTTGAGCCACACTGCTGCCAGCAAGGTTTTCCACAAAATCTGATGAACCTTTATATTTTACTTGTTCCTCCAGAGGAAGGGTGCTGTTATCTTGATTTTTTGGATGTGGAAACCGTTCTAGAGGAAAACTGGCCTAATACAGGTGGGTCTGTACTTAAGTTTTTTAATGGAAGTCTTGGATTTGACCTGAAACTTCCCTTATCTTCTGATGTCCTCATGGGATTTCATATTTATTGTAATGCCTCTTGTCCCTGCTCCCTTTGGTTCCTTTTCAATTTACTTTCAGAACTACTTTCTGGGGGCAGAGTTGTTTTTTAACCTTTATATACAATTACATTAGAAATCCACTGACAGGAGTGTAAGGAACTACACTGAGAATGGGAAACTTTTGTAATAAGTACTGATGCTTTTTTTGTGTGTGTGTTTTAGGGAAGGGTCTACAGGATGTTCAGGATCTCACTACTAAATCGGACTTGTAGTGATCTGCCTGTTTACAGCCTCCCAAGTGTTGGGATTGCAGGCATGCACCACCATGCCCAGTCTCAATTGCCATCTCAGTGCACGCCACAGGTGGGGCTGGATCACCACAGGCCTGGGGATCAAACCCCAGGCCCCTCAGCCTACTTTGCAGGTACTTTAATCTGCTGAGCTATTTGGCCAGTCTGATTGGTTCTTTTTGAAAGTGTTCCTTACCATAATTTTGTTTTTTTACATGGGTAAGAAATATATTTAGAATTAGCCAGTTTAGATGGTCCCAATTTTGTTGGCAACAATCCAATGCATCATAATCGGGAGCCAGTCGAATATATGCCTTCTCCATCAAGCTGAGTAGGATATCTTGACCTTGCCAACATTGATGTCATAGAGCTTCTTTACAGCTTGATTTGGTGCTTCCTGGCTCTGACTTCCACAATGAACACGAGTAATGTTGTCCTTGATCATCTTCATGGCTGTGGCCAGGAGGAGCTTTTCTTTTTTTTAATTAATTTATTTATTTTTGTCTTTTTGAGGCAGGGTCTCACTATGCAGTTCAGGCTGGCCTTAAGCTCACTTTGTAGCTCAGGCTGGTCTCAAACTCAACAATCCTCTTGCCTCAGCCTCCCGAGTGCTGGGATTACAGGCATGCGCCACCACGCCCAGCTTTCTGGGGGAGCTTGATGATGGCACAGTGGTCATGCTCATTTCTCCTGGGGGCGCTTTTCTGAGGGTATCTGGGTTGCCTCTGGAGGGGGAGTGTCTTAGGAGGGCAGAAGGTGGGTGACATTCCTATCTTTTTCTGGCTGTGATGGCTTTCAGCACGACCTCCATGACCTTCAAAGCTTCTGCTTTGGCTTTCACTTTGGGAGGGACAGGGGCTTCCTTCTTCGCCTTTGGTGCCATCTTGGTAAAAAGGCTCTCCTTACCGTAATTTTTAATGACAACTATACCCTCAACTTCAAGAAAGTTGTTTGCTTCTAAATAAGTAACAAAATAATCAGAAACTGGTGTTTCCAATAGATTTCCCATTTCTAAAACAGACACTACAGACATGGCTTATTAGATCTGTGTTCCCCTCTTAAGATAAATGTACCTACATTCCTCAAACTGTCTTTTCATTGCTTTACCTTATCATTTCCAAAAGAACAAAAAAGATAGGATAGAGAAGACATCATTTAGTTCTTTCATGAAGCAGATGTTTTAAAGATCATTTTTTTTCAGACAGGGTCTGCAGTTCAGGCTGGCCTTGCACTTGTAGCGATTCATCTGTCAGCCTCCAGGCCTGGGATTATACATATGTGCCACCATGTCCAGCTCCTATTCTTAAAATGATGGATTTCTACAGTAATGTCTATGGGCCAGAAAATAAACCATCATTAAATAAATACCTTATTTATTAACCAACTCAAAAAAATAAATTATACTGTGAGGCCTCTTTTTCATTTTGAAAGCAACCTTTCATGTTAGGGAACAACAAATCTGAATAACCAAGAGGATTGTTCATAACTGAAGCCATTTTATAATGTAGAAATTCCTTTTTCCTATTTTAAGTAAAGAGAGTCCATTCTTAAGAATATGTTGTCCAACAACTAAAACACTCTCCGGATTTGTTTCTTGTCTGTGATTTATACTGACTCCACCTTCTGTTATCATTCGATACCTGAAAACGAAATGTTCAGTTAGTAGAAAAAACAATCACAGTTGGCATTCCTGGCTAGTGGTTTTTCTTCTACATCTCACTATTCAGTTACAAATAGTAAGCATTAATCACATGCAAAATAATGTTTTATGGAGCAAAAATATTCTTTTCATAAACTAATAGGAATTAAAATACTGCCTACTTCCAAAGAAAAATGCAATTACCAAGAGGAATATTTTGTAGCTTATAAGCCAAATGAAACATCTTCTCATTTCAGGTTCAGTAATTCAATCAACTATATATACATACACATACATACACTTTTTTTTTTTTTTAACTGGAAATGACTTGGTCTTCACACTGAGCCATATCACTCTCCCTCTCTCTTTTGAGACAAGGTCTCATGAAATCCTAAATTGCCCTGGCTGAGCTACATCAGAATTTGTAATCCTTTTGCTTTGGCCTCCCAAGCTGAACTCTCAAGCATGGGCCACACCACATCCACCTCAACTTCTATCTCCAAGTGAAGAGGAGAGACCGAGTAGAAGGAACATGTCACTCTGTTCACTTTTCTATTTGTGACCACATCCCTTAGCTGACTGAGGAGCACATTTCCTAAACAACGTGGCTACTCCACACTAGACTTACAGTGCCAAAAAGAAAATGAACCAATTTAGAGTATGAAAATACTCTAGAAAATCTGAGGCAGTTTCAATAGTAAGCATTTTGTTTTCACTTTATTCTTAGAATAATTTTTGCAAGAAATGGGATGGCATGAAAGCATCAGGCAAACCCCCTGGAAGCGTGCTGCAAGCTGTGAAAATTAAGGGTGAACAACTGAAGTAGTCTAAACTTAAGTAACCTTACCCTCGGGGACCATCAGGAATGGCCTTTGCTTTACGGCATGTGTCTAGGACGCTTGTTCCAGGGTCGAGGACTAATTCAGAAAATGAAGCTTCTTTAAACAGCTCCTTCAACTCTTGGTCAGACATGACCTCCAGCGCATCTATGCTGCTGTGGTAAAGCGCTTGTGTACACCTACAAGACATTTTGAAAGCCACGTCACGTATTCATACATGCCTCAGTACGTTTTCCATCCATGAGCGTCCATACCCAAAGTTTTTGAAACAGCAACATCTATCTTGCATAGCTCCAAAATTTCTCAAGTCTATCAGCTAAACTTTAGAGAGTGTTACTGCTCCCTTCAGTGTAACCACTGCTGCGCCTTGAAGACAACCAGTAGTAACACTCTGCTACCTTTTAGCAGCATCCAGCCCTTCCTGACCATGAACGAGCTTTGTTACTTCTGCAGCAAGCCGCTTCTGTGGACCCCGCTTTTCTGGTTCTTTGCTGTGCAGGTGCATAATGTGGTCAATCTCTGCAAGAGGCAGAAATGTGAACAGCTTCAGGTACCTTGGGGACAAGAAATAAAGGTCATGTTACATCAGACAATTAATTGTACCTCCAGCTTTCTCAACCTTTAAAGAATATTCTGCCTTCATTTTTAAACATGAAAACAACATGCAGAAAGGTACTTAAAATAACACATCTGTCCCAGCACTCGGGAGGCTGAGGCAGGAGGATTGTTGTGAGTTCGAGACCAGCCTGAGCTACAAAGTGAGCTTAAGGCCAGCCTGAACTGCACAGTGAGACCCTGTCTCAAAAAGACAAAAAAAAAAAAAAAAAAAACACATCTGTACAAAAGACCTGAAAGTACCTTTTTGTCCTTATTTGATGTGTCTGTGAAACAAAACACTACAAAGGCTTCGGCCCATCTGTCACACTCCCTACTGTCCCTCAAGATTACCACTAACCGAAATCCTTCGCAAGCACCTTGCTGATCTACAGTACTTTTGATTTACATGTGTATTATGCCCAGGAATAAACAGTACTATGTAATTTAAAAATTGGCATACTATTTGGATCTTCTTCTGTAACCCTTTCTTTAGTGAAATGACACTGAAGCAAAGTACATGAAACATACAGCTTAATCATTATGGAACAAACATCTATGCAGCCACCCTCTGGTTAAAAAACAACACACTGCCTCTACCCAACAAAACCGTGCATGTCATCTGCCCCCGAGCTCAACTCAGTGTAACTACTGCTGCGCCTTAAAGACAATCAGTGCCTTGCTCCTCTGCTTTTAACTGCTGCAACACCTCAGTATACATCCCTTAGTTTTGATTTTTT
>PVKA01019857.1:0-41322 GCA_004027165.1 Ctenomys sociabilis
CAGTGAACACATTCCAAAGTCAGGCTAGCGTGATAGCTCAGCAGAATAAGGGCCTCTGTGGGGAAGCACATGGACTTAGGTTTGATCTTTGGCACTACATGCCAGCCCAGCCTTGTCCTTTGACACCTCATTCTGCCACAGAGAATGAGCGTGGTGTCCTACACCTCTTATTCCACCACTGAGGAGGCTGAAAACATAATGACCACTGGAGTCTGAAATGCATTTTGAGACCCTGTACCAACTGCATAAAATAAATAAAATATAAATTGTAATATCTCTCATGTAAATTTATTTCTACTTGGTCTTGTCTGTTTTCACTTGGTTCCCTGCTACAGTACTTGATATTTTGAGGGAAGAGCCATGGAGTGAAATCTTTGCAAGCAGCACATCAGGCACACTTGAATTCTACAAGTGGACACACATTCTCTGGTAATACTTACCTCTGCGTACCACTTTGTCCAGTATAAAGGTGTCTCATAAATGAGCACAAAGCTCAGCAAACGTATATTTTTCCCTAGAGTCTTTGGTGGAACTGTGGGTTCACTGTCAAATTCATTATGTTCCTATAAGTTTTGAGCGCTGATTTCACCATCTGCTGCTGAATAACTTACCAGCTCGTCGTTAGTTTGAATGTTCCCCGTTGTTTGTACAGCCTGCTCTGCAGTGCATTCACTACTGGAGCCCAACTTCTGTGTTCAGCAATTCCTGCCTTAACTGCATCCTTCCAGAGGCTTCTCCTTGGTGCCTGTTAGCCCTCCTCATCTTCCTCCAGCTTCTTCACATGACATCATGTTATCTGGTTCACCCTGCTGAGTCCCAGGCCCAAGGCTGAAGTCTATGCACCTCTCTGTCCTCTAGAGCTGAGGTCCAGTTACTGAGCATCTTCACTTGAACCAACTCAGCACTCTCAGCTCAAAAGAAAGCGGCAAGAATGACCTTTGCTTTAGATCTCTACTTCTACGATTCCTAATCATGTAATATTTATGATGCATTTCTATTTGCAATTTCTTTATGCTTTCAGGCTTTTCTGTGGAATCTGAATATAAAGGTATGAATAGAAGAACTAACAACAGCAAAACCACAGAAAAGAAATAAACATTTTTTTCTATTCTTAAAATGCTTGGTTCCCAGTGGAACAAAAATACCTTAAGGAATTACAGAGCCATGATGTGTGCAGGTGATAGCGCTGACCATGCTCACCCTGCACCCCTGGAGCCCACTGTTATCTGCTCACACTTTGGAGGAAGTTAGGTGTGTTGATAATGATCATATGCTTGCTCTGCCCACTGCCCCCATTGCTTTTCTTCCCTGTCATCTGACAATAGCCCCGTTCTAGTGTTGGTTCCCATGTAAGTGGGCCATGCAGAGTCCCCAGGTCTTTGCCCTGCTAGACCTTGCTTTATTTCACTTTGGTCCTAGTATTCAGATTCCTGTGTCTGTGGAGGGCAATACGCCTCTTCTTTAGATGTCCAATCACAGATTTGGTGGAGTGTTCTCTGCTCTCCTGTGTGAGAAGCTGTTTCTTTTTTATTTTCCACAACTTGAGACCAAGACACAAGCAAGGGGCTTAAGGTAGGTGCAGTGTGAGGCACATCCTCTGTGAACATGGACATTTTAAAAAAATGTGTTTAGTGCAGGGTCTGCAACATCTCACATGCACAGATGGGATTCGTAGTGATCCTCCTGATCTTAGGTTCCCAAGCACTGGGATTACAGGCATGCATCACTACACCCAGTCTAAGCTGCCAACTCAGCTCAGGCTGTTTTGGGGCCCACAAGGCGTGCTATAGGATTGAACCAGGTAGCTATGTCTGCCTAAACAGGAGTTTTAATTTGCTGAGCTACCTGGCCAGCCCATGTCTTGATATAATGTAAACCTTGGTGGACACCTCTCTTCTCTCTTCCTTGTCCCATGTGTTTTGCTGGCCCCAGGTTGCTGCCATATACCCCAAGCCTATTGTTTTCTACTTCACTTTGCAGCTTGACTTTCAGGGATTATAGAGCCTGAATAGCCTTGTACCCTAGCTTTTTCCTGAGCCTGTGTTATCCCTCAGCAACTCAGATGCTGGTGCTGGACACAGGGTTCCATGGGCAGCACTGGACAGTGCTGGCTGTAAGGAAGGGGGCGACTTGGGTGCAATATCTATGGTGCGGACTTCATGCTCCTGAGACAACTACAATTCTGAGATGGCCCATCTACTCTAACAAGGAGAGCAAAAAATGCCAAGTCTCAATTTTAATCAAAATTAAAATAGTGGCGCCATATCATTTCATATAATTTTTCTTCATTGAAATACCAATCAAAATGTAGAGGCTAACACAGATTATCTGCTTTTCATGTCATTCAAACAACGTTACCTGCTAATTAGTGATGAAGAATGTGGTTTTATTATAATGAAATCCACATACACTTAGTACAGGTAGAAGTTATTATCACATTCCACAAGGGATCAGAGAATAATTTCCAGGTAGGCTGGTAATTTTGGGCCACATCGCCATCTGAGGGAATCACAGTAAGCAGCCCTGTGTGCCAGATCATGCAGTCATAGTAGGCTTCATCCTCAGGCTGTGGCTCACAAATAGGCACAACTCTTGCATTGGCTGAGGTGTCCTTCGACCCAGAGAATTGGCTGGGGATGCCAGAGCCCTGTTTCTTTTCTAAGTCTGAGAAGCAGTATAGGAGGAACCTGAAGGGGCTCCCTGGCTGTTGTTACCAGTGCACATTGTGTCCACCAACACTGATGGCACTTTTCAAGGTGCAGGCCATTCTGGTCAAGTGAGATAGATTGTTGAGAATGCAAGACTATTGAGATTTTTGAGAATCAAAACTGCAAGAGAAAACAAAACCTGCAAGAGAGGTTGATGGAGTGGAGAATAGAAGTGGATGTAAAAATTCTAAGGCTTCTTATGTACAGCCACCAATTCACCACAAGGAATATGATTATTATGTACTATATATCTGTACCAGGAAGTCTATGGAACAAAATCAGTAACATAAACACAATCCAGACTCAACTATGTTTCTCTTTACATTAGTAGAGTTATGAGATATGATTTTAGTGCCTACACAGTGGGGAGAATGCTTCAGGCAGCCAGAAGTGTTCTGAGACTCAAACTCATCATGTATCCCCTGTAGTAGCTCTTTCAATTCAGCCCAACATAGAAGAATCTTAGAAGTCTGACCCTGGTAAAAGAAGCCAGCCAAGAGAATATATGTGATTACCTTCATAATGTTATAAAAAAAAACCTCATTTTACTACTCCCAGAAAGGGTTAGCTGTTCTCTGGGATGATGCTGAGAATGCAGATGGAGGACTGTGAAGGACACAAGGAATCTCGGGGATGGGTGTTGGATTCCCTGGTCTGATGTTTGCGAAGGGATAAAAACGTTTCAAAAATTTTAAAACTATTTGCTGTAACTGTTGTTAGTTTTCTAATATATCTGGCATTCAGAGCAAGAAAAGGTACACTAAAGTGGTCAAAAAATAGTCTGCAACATGAGGAGTGGCATGTGGTCCAAGGAAAATAAGGTGACTCTGGAACTATTGAAAATAGGAAAGGGATGGATGATGAATTCCCTGTCACATAATTCCCAGTCAGAGGTCAATTATAGGACCAGCAGAGTTGGATGGCCACCCCTGAGGTTCAGGATATAGAAGTCACCAGACTCTTTTATGCTAAGGTCATAGTGTTTACATGGAGAAATTTCCTACAAGCAGCCTACCAATGAGTGACTTAGAGGGCAGAGAGGAGGAGGAATGTCACTCCAAGCGTTGGCTTTGGATGCACCAAAAATGAAAACCACAGGCCACCCCTGAGCCACAGGTCCTGGGGATTCACTCTTCTGGCAAAAGAGGAAGAAGTTTTTTCTTAGCTTCCCCATGGGGCTAGAGCACTGTGTGAGCACTGAGGCTGCTATCATAACACTGACAGTAGTAATCAGCCTCGTCCTCAGATTGGAGCGCAATGATGGTTAGAGAGGCTGAGTTGCCAGATCTGGAGCCAGAGAACCGACCAGAGATGCCAGAGGGTTGATTGCTATTCTGATACATGATGAGTTTGGGAACCATTCCTAAGAGCTGCTGGTACCAGTTGACATAACGGCTCCCAATATTGTTGCTGCTTCCAGTACACAGGAGATGGTGACTGTGTCTCCTGGAGATCTGGACACTGAGGGAGGCTGAGTCAGCACAGCCTGGGCCCAGCACCCTGTAAGTGTGACAGACACAAAGATGTAGATCCATTTCTCAGACCAATAGGGAAGGCAAACCCACCCACTCCATGTTCCAAGCCCTTTTCTGCCTGCTATCTCATTACCTGTGCAGTAAGCCAGGAGGATGAAAAGGAGAGGGTACCAGGCCATTGTAGAGGTCATCTGTGGGTCCTGCCTTCTTAGCCCACAGTAGAGCACAGCTTCCCTCTAATCCCTGACTTGTCCTCTTCATATCTAAGAGAGGGAGGCTCCACCCATGCAAATCAGTTTCCTACCAAGTTTCTGATCTCATTCTGGGCTCTGGCTTAATTCACTGACACTGATAGATATCCTTGGGTGGGGCAGGGTGGGAATGGATTGGCTTGGGGGATGGGAGAGTTTAAACTGTAAGAATTGAGCTAAAGATCTGTGTATGGGATTGGTGCTTTATAACTCACTGTGATCTTTGACTTAGATCACTCAATAAATGGCTTCCAGTGCCCCATAATATTCATGATCTAAAACCCCAGCCTGTCCCTTTGTGACTACAGACCCTCAGGAACAGAGTCTCCTTCTCCCCTTAACTCTGGGTCATCATCGCTCTGGCCCTTCTGTGACTCCCATTCCCTCAAGACACAGGCTCTGCAGGTGCTACAAGATGCATCTAGATTCCCATTCTGGCATAGGTGCATGACATCATTCTAACCTTCTTATTGTCTCAAAGAGGCATTTGTATTTGTGAATAAATTTCAGTTTTGTAACACCAAGCACATAATTTAAGATTTTACCAATTTTTCAGTCTATTGGGATTTTCACAGGGCTTGATTCTAAAATGTGTTGAACTCAAAAGTAATGAAACAGCCTGTGACCATCAGCTGGACCTAACGTGATTAGAACTCAGTAACACAGGACAGGATTCTCAGTGCCATTAGTTACTAGAACACTAACAAGTCCACAGCCTCAATAGGATAGCCATAAGCATAGTGATAGATAGTAACAAGTGCTGGTAACAATATGGGGCAGAATAGGAAACTTTGCACAAAGTCTATAGAAAAGGAAATCTGCACTATAATACATGATTTCTTTATTAAACTTACCTTATGATGGAGAAATTCCTGCCATAGTTATTTTCTCAAGAAGGATGAAGCTATATCCATCAAAAATTGTGAAATCTTCATGTATTTTAGGACTTACACCTAGATGTCCCTCCAAAGACTTATGCACTCATAGGTGAGGGTTTGAGGAGGTCATTTATCAGGGCTGATAGGATAATGATCAGTGCATTGGTCCATTTTAAGGTGATAGGTGACTTGCTGTTAGGAGGTGGGATCTGGTTGGAAGAGGTGGATCAGATAGGACATGGATATGAATGGTTGAACTCCCTGGAGCTCTATCCTTTACTCTTTCCCTCTCTGCACCCCATTCTCCAAGTCATGAGCTCTTTCTCCTCTGCTCCTTACATACATACGTCATCTTGCTCACATTGATTTTCTTTTCTTCTTGGTGATACGTACCACCAACATCATAATCATTATACCTTTGTTATTCTTAAAGCATATTCCAGTTAATGCTAATAACATCATAGTGGATTCACCCTTGGAAACAGGTTTCCGAGGTCCAGATCCTTCCCCAAACAAACCACTGCTGGAAAGGTAACTCTCTGTATGTGTCAACAGTAACATCTCATTGGTATAAAATTGTCTTGAGGGAAAGATAGCAAGTGGGATTTATGTAGCATGGTTCAGAAGCCAGAAATGTGAGGAAGGGGACAGCACCTTTGTGGTGAGGGATGTTCCAGACTGTATAAATACACAACATAGTAGAAATGTTAGGAAAATGATGGGGACAAAAACTGAATATTAGCTGCTGCATTTTACTTCTAACTGAAAACCAATTTCTTTATGGAAATAAATCAGAATTATCATTCTAAATAGCCTCATGGTTCTTTAATAGTTATAAATCAATATAAACAATCTCTAGTATTTAATCAATAGTTTATAGCAGTTATGTAATTGCATATACACATAATGCTAATAATTATGAAATTACTTCAATGAGTTGTGCTGGTATTACCAACTTAAAATACATTATTTAGGTAATAATTCCTTCAAATACTCAAGATTTTTCCCTGCAATCCAGTCTACCTCTCCTATATGTGCAATGCACCACTGTAATCTTAGTAGAGAGAAGAAAATAGGGAAAATACTGGCTTTATTCTCATTGTATTGGCCTGCTACTCATTGAAAGCATAAAGTCCTTCCTCTGGTTCCAAATTTAAAAGATAAATATCGCTTGGAGTGTGGAGTGAAGGAATGGTCAGAGACCAAACCTGCCAACCTGAATCCATGGAACCTTGACGGCCGGGCGGGGGCTTAGTAGGTGTAGAGAGCACTTCCCAGTCCTCATGGAGGCCCAGAAAATTTGTAATTGTAATCTTGTGAATATGTTATTGGAATTCCAATTTGCCTCTTTTACTGCACCCCATGGAACAAAAAGTGAGCCAAGGAGCCCTAGGTGCAGCTACAGTGATGGTTAAGTAAAACAAAGCTCTGCACCTAGGGCTGAACCTGAGTTTACTAATTTGTGAAAAAGGGAGTTTCCTGAGTATAAATGACTGTGAGAATGGCAGGAAGCACATGAGAGCTATGTTCTGTGCTGGGTCTGAGGCCTGAAATCACCTCTGCAATATGCAGAGAGAAGGAAATGCAGAGAGAGTAGGTTGAGATGTTTTGTCATGTTTTGGATCATGCTTCAGCTCTGCTGTGCATTCTTTTATGTCCTGAGAATTCATGGCCTTTTATCTTAGGCTGATGCCAGCCTACAGCCTGGAACACTGCTCTCAATCCTGCTTAGTCTCTCACTTGCTTTTCTTTTATGGGGAGAGTGTGAGTTGGGGTGAGGGTAGGGCTGTAGTCGGAAGGGAAACACTTTTCTGTGGACTTTTCCTGTCCTGTAGCTTTATCATGTTCTCATACAGTGCAGGGTGGCAGATATAGAAAACTGCGTTTATGAGCAGAGGCAAAAATGGTTACATTCCCTCCTGGAGCTTCCCATCAGGGAAGAACATCTCTCACCTGGACAGAGAATAAGGCAGATTACAGGGAAGGTGGCAGATCCTGAGTCAGATGCTCAGGAAATCTGCATCTCAGACCAGAGAACACAAGATAGAGTCTGCAGTTGCTCCTTTGTCGTCTTCAAGACCCACTGGAGGACACTGAAAGGAGGAATTCATGCTTCAATGTTTTCCCTCTCCCTTTTTATATGTTTTAACTTTTTTTGACCAATTTTGCATGGTTGTATTTGATAATCCAAACAACTAGTTTGAAGACAATAAAATGCAATATAACACCCATTGATCAATTATTACCATTTTGATTATTGAAATTTTGTAGTATTTCTGTTTGTTTCTTTACTATTTTTATTCTCTTTAAAAAAAAATTCCAGTTGGGAAAGTTTTTGACCTTCACGTATTTCTATCATTTTTGACTATTTATAGCTACAGGTAAGAGAACAAAGAGAAGAAGATTTCTATTGTTTCCTCCTCAATAAACTGATATTCCAGATATTTATTCTAAATATGGTCATGTGATATGTAACCCCTTTAGACGACTCCTTTTACTAATTTTAGAAATCCCATAAAAAAACCCTTGCAGTGTGGCTCTAACATGAAATACCAAGCTTCTGTAGTATTTAGATTTATCTTAGCAGTTCCACTACAGAAGAGAGAAATAAATTGAAAGGAGCAGAGAAATTAATCAAAAAATCAAAAATCTTATGGGAGAGGAGCTGAGAGCTCTCAGAAGGTACGAAGTGAAAACAAGAGAGCAAGGAAAGCATGGGGTTTCAGAGAGGAGGTGAGGAAAGAGATGGCTGTTATTTTGTTTCTCATTTAGGGCAAATATGACGAATAGAATTGCTTTTGTCTGAACTACACCCTCAGTATTCAGGGAAATTGCTGTTCTAGCATTTGGTAGCAAGTAAGACTATTCAGGGTTGCTTCTCCAGTACTAGTCTTTAAATGGTTCATCACCAATCAAGACTCTGTAAACAGTACTCAGAACCAAGTAACGCAGGACTACTGTAGGAAATTCGAACAGTGGCAGAGATAGCAGAATGATCAACACTTAAGTAAGCGCATACTTGCAATAGGAGCAAATGGAGTGAACAATCGCCCAGGATCCTTTGCCTTGTTCCTTGATAGAGGATGAGTCAGTGAAGAGCTGTCTTGGTCGGTGAAAAGGCCTCCAGAGTTCTATTTGCAAGAACAAAATTTCTGCAATTGAGACTCTCTCATCTCCAAGTGTTCCTTCTTGTATTCTCAGGGAACATTTTAGGTCAAGTTTCTTGGAAAAACATTTGATTGGATGGGATAATTATCCATCCATCTACGCCTGCCATCAGGACTGGAAAAATCCACAGGGTGGAAAATAAAACAGAAAACAAGAGGTTGAGTTAGAGCCAAGGCTTAGTGCTACCTTGGGAAGTGCAGATGCAGGAAAGTCACAATGCAGAAAGGACATTCTTGTGTAACTTGTGTGACAGCCAGCAAAGTCCTTTCCTAGCCTGCACCCCAGCTCTGTCTTTGCAGGGCAGGTGCCACAGTTTACCCTGCTGGCCTGTCATCTCAGGTTCTCAAGCACCTCTTAACACCGGGAATCCTGATTCTGCCACGCTAGTATTTATGTTGTTAACTCAAATGACTGTTGCAAGAGTAAGAAAGAGCCAAGTTGTGTGCAATTTAGATTTTCATTTTTTATGGTCAGTCATGTTCTTCACTCAGGGAAATACAAGTTAAATTTCACAGGGCTCATGTTACCAGATGTATTATTATGACTGCCACACCAGTTTTCTTTGTCTTGTGCCTGGTTTGACATCTATAGTGGTTGATACATTGTGCCAACTTGGTTGGATCTCCTACTCAGTTCCATACTCTGCCTCTACAGGGCAGGGAGGCCCTACCCCAGAATAACTCAGCACATAACAGGTATATAAAGTGGTTCAGGAAGGGTTTGGTGTTCCACTTCTTCAGAGGAACTTCAGTCTTCCTAGTCAGCTTGGTCTTCATCTCCTGGATGCCTGTTCAGACTCTTTGGCCTCGGGCTTGGTCCCCCAAGTTTCCATCACAGACCCTTCAGCTTTCATCACAGATGCTTCAGTCTTCAATTGCATTCCCAAATCCTGATTGACAGAGATTTTCACAGATCCCCTCTACACGAGTCCTCATCTGACTCTGTAGACTGGTACATCTTGTGTTAAATCTGTTCTTTGTAGTATATCTGATCCTCTAGTAAAACTCTGACTGATGCGATGTGAATACTTTGAACATCCTTAACATCTCTATGTCTGCATGTAGGTCTTGTATTAATTTCATGTGGGTGAATTTTGGAGGTGATGATTTTCTTCTCTTCATTGTAACCAATCATTTCTTATAGAACTCGACTGTGTCCAGTTTGTGTATTTCTTAGTTAGAAAACTAGATATTCCCAACTTGCTTCAGGAACGTCACATCTAGGACAGACTGGCCTAGTGTGTAACCTACTTGGCTATACTTTTCTACTCACACATCCTTCTTTTCTTTCATAATGTCTTTGCCTAATAATAAACACTTCCTTTTAAATAAATTTGCCTGACAACATATGATTTAATTCATATAATCCATGTATCCAATCCTGTAATACCTGTTGTATGTTTTGTCCTTGCCACTTGATACTATGTTTAAACTAACTACAATAACCATGACTCTGGCCTGATGATTTGGACCTCTGAATTCCCCACTGTGGTAGCGCAATAAACGCTGCATTGTGACTCCTGAATGTAAAGAGTCTTCTGTCCTTTTCGACAGTGGTTTTCTGAAACAAGTTCATGATACATAAATCCACACAGCTCTCTGCCCTGAGGATTTTCAGCAGATGCGGGGCTATCCACATTTTCTCACCTTATGATGAATCCAGTTTGAAGGAGAAGCTGTGATCCAGACTTCTTCCATTGCTAGACTCTCAGTTACCTCATCAGCACTGAGTCTGACCATTTCATGGAAAAGTGAATCTAGAACCTTGAGAATAGGCTAGGGCTGCTCTCTACTTCCCAGACAGCTATGTGGACACAGCTAATGGACCCCAGTCAGCATGAGGCGAAGCCTACCAGCCCAGGGTAAGAGGGATATTTGCCAGCTGGATCCAAGGCACAGGGTCCTCAGGCACAGAAACTGAGATACAATGAAACTTACATCAGCACCTGAGGTGTCCTGTGCTGTCCATGGTTTGGTTTATCTTATAGGTGAATCTTCAGATGAATCATGGGAGGATTCAGATGTTCCTGGTCCTCCATGCATGTTGGGCTCATGCTAAGGCTTGTTCAATTTTTTGGTATCACCAGGAGGGTAGTGATGCTTTCAGAAAAGACACAAGTATATCCTCTCTTTCTGGTTCATAGGGCATCAGGGCCCAATGCTCTGCAGTAAGGCAATCCTTCTATCACTCAAGAGCACAGAGATCCATAGTGTGGATTCAACGTCTCTGTGCTAGGGCAGAAATCACATGATCAAAATTGAAACATTATAAGCAAAATTTCATGTTATAATATGGCATGAGGAGTGGAATAAAAGATCTCCCCATTCCTTAATATAGAAATTTATTGTTTTTTGGTGTGGAGTGTATACACTTAATGGTTGCCTGGCCTATGATGTTGTGTAGGTTGACCATCAGCACCCACCATGGAGACTGTAGATTTAACACAGTGACTGGAAAATGCAGAAAGAACACTGTGTGTGGTCTCTGTGTCAGCAACTGCATGATCAAGTCATAGTCAGATCTCTCTGAAGAGCAGATACTGAGCAGGTTCCCTTCACACAGCCACTGAGGTCTCACTTCTCTGAGTGTGTGGAGAACAGGATGGGTCTGAGAAACACTGTCTAAAGCACCAGGAGCAAGGGAATGTGATATGCACTAAATGCATGTCAGTGACCCCAAGTAGGAATGCACTGAACACAGGGACTGAGCTGAAGCCTTCAGACTCGCTGGTGTCTGCCTGAGCACTGTAGACACAAGTGAAGTCAAACTCCTTCCTTCTCATCTTTCATCTCCCTGGAAGGACACTGAGCCCAGAAAACAGCTATGTGTTATTTTAGACACAATCAGTTGAGATATACTAGCAACAAATCAAAATTTAAACTAAGGGCAAAAGGAACATTTTATTACTCAGCTGGTCCAGGAAAAATGGATATTGATAGAAGGAATGAGATTGAGTCACCATCAAAATAGACATTGTCTCAGACCAATCACCATAATAATTTTCTGTAGAAAATGCAGCAGAGATTTTACTATCACTTGCACAAGGGTACATAACACTGTATAAAGCTCACAACTATTATGCAAGGAATTACAACAACAATCACCCTTTTTCTCAGGCTGTGATCCAAGATGGACAGTACACACTACATTGACAAAGCATCTTTGGTGCCAAGAAACAACTGGAGATTCCAGATCCCAGTTGTGTAAATGAAGCACAGTACAAGAAACTGAGGAGGGTTCCATTGCTTCAGCTTGATGTCACTGATACCACGTACGATGAAGTCATCAACACTGTACCCCTACAGCTCAGGGTACAGGTGAGTGTTGCTGATGCTTCCTCAGATGCACAGTGGGAAGTTGGATGAGTCAGCAAAGGCTTAGAAAAGGAACCTGGAAATAGAGATACGATCATGTGAACAAGAAGGGAAAAATTTGAGCTGTTTTTTTCCAAGCACTGGACACTGACTGGATCAGTAAGTCTGTCAATATCTGAGAAATGAGCAAACATGAAGAAGACGACTTAGGCTGAGGCCATGGTGGGCACAGCCCTCCTGATGTGCACAGCTAGAATAAGCTGCCTCAATTCTATTTTATCCCTTCCACCAGCCTCATTGAGGAGGAGTCATTAAGGAAAATGTGGTCCTGCCAGTGCCTACCCTTACAGTTCTCCTCTCATTTTTAGAGCTTTAGAAATGGCACGTTAGGGAGTAGGAACATCTCCAATGAAATTATTCATGTATATTGCTTGTATTACAACTGAAATATGAAGAATAGTGAAGTAAGAAAATTTCCTACCCCTTGCTCTCCATGGAGAATCAACAAAAGTCTGCAGGGTTCTCCCTGACTATTCACAGGATCCTCTTCATATTCACACAAAGTCAAACCTAGGTTTATGTCTTGATTTACCCCTTGGGTCGCCCTGGATTGAGCTGCCCTTTCCTATAGTGTAAACAGAAATTCAGCTTCATCCTGAGAATGGGCTCTAATGAGGTCAATCCAAATTTGTGACATGAGGGAGTCAGATGACCAGACAGGTGATGGGAAGTGCTTATGGCCTATATCAAAAGACATTGTCATGGACGTCTGGGCCATGCAAACCTCCAAGTTGCTCAAAGCAGTATAAAGAGTGACATCTGTGATTACTCTCAAGAGGCAGGCACTGATGAAAATAACTGATGCTGTGACAGGCTGTTTGCTTGATACTAGGGACATCACAGCCTGAAAACTCACTCCAAGTGAAAAATCAGCACACACCAGGGAGGAAGGGCAAGGACCCAGGGGTGGCTCTAAAGGCAGGTGTGTGAAATCAGTAGGAACCTGGGCAGAGAGTGATTAGAAGTGGAACAGACTTGTGTAGGCCTTAGTGTGGCGACGGCTTGTGTCAAAAATCCTTACTGTGTCCTTCCTTAGTGTGGAGTTTCCAAGATTCCCAAGCACCTGCAGCCTCTGCTGACTCTAGAATGCTCCTTTCATGTTCCCATCAGTTCTTATGGTGTGGGCACATGCATGTGTGTGTGTGTGTGTGTATGTGTGTGTGTGTGTGTGTGTGTGTTGTAACATTATGAATCTTTTACCATCGCTGTCACCACCATCACTTGCAGGATTTCGAGTTCAGACTTCTAATCTGCTGTCAGGGAGGCTGGATGTTGTGAGCTCTGCATTTTCCCATGAGAAGAAGCACCTGCTGTAACCTCTGAATCAGCTCAGTAAATGTGAGTCCTGTATGTGTGTTTCTCTGTTTGGACACCCTTGCAAAAGATCCCAGCACCCTGTACTGTGTTTTAAAATTCATTTGTAGTTCATTCACTAGATGTGTTAAGTGTGTACTGCAATATGAAATTTTAATTTTTATTGTGTTATTTTTGTCTCATAACAAAATAATTTGATAACTAATGTACTGTAATGACTACAAGACTATATCTCTGAAAAGGCTTTCCTAAATGTTAATCAGAGTCATTCTGAGAACAAACTCTTTCTTACGGAAGAGAAAATAAAAAGGACAAAGCTTGCTTTACAATGAACAAAGACATTATTATTATACATATAATCAATGAGACTGTACCTAAAAGAGCCAAATATAAGACAGTTATTCAGAAATTAGGAAGAACTTGAAATAATTTTTCTGTTTTTGACTATTTTGCTGAATTCACGCACCAGCAATATTTAAATGGCAATGGAATACCCATCTCTGACTAAACTAAACAAAAAAAGGGGATACAAATGAATGACCATTTTGTATCTGTATATATAAAATAGTTAGGATACATATACAGCTACTTTCTCTTAATTCGGTGAGAAGAAAGATTTGCACTAATAGTGTTTGGACAGCATATCATGTCTGCATCTTTTACTATGAATAACCACTACAAAGACAACAATATGCACTGTATCAATTATTGTGACTGTCCTACTAATGTGTTTTGAAACTGCCTCATTGATATTTCTTTCTCAATAAAATTAATTAAAAAAATCCTATGGAGTCCAAAGATAAAAGAGGAGCTGATGTTAGTGATTCTTGAACGAGTTTCCCACAAAGAAGTTCAAAACCCATGACATGAGCTTTGACAACCACACATGGGCAAAGAGTTTCCTGGATGATAAGAGATTTGGAAACATGGAACACAGTGTAGATACTTTTAGTGTACTAGATCCAGCAGGACTTTGGAAAGAAAGACCACTCCCTTAAATATGTGGAGAATTACATATTACTGTGCAGTGTAGTAGCTCTCTAGGCGCACGCTCAGGAGGCTGCTTCTAAACTGAGGGTCAGGACAATGGAAGGGTTTATGCACAGTTTATATCAGCTGAAAGATCTGCTCAGACTGTCATCTGCATGTGTCACCAGTGGTTACTCAGTATCTGTCTGTGCTGCTCTATTCTGTCCCACAGTGGTGCTCAGAATCTTTCTCTTTCTGGATGATCCTGAATGCTCATGTACTGATTTAGTCCCAAGTGCAATTCTGAGGAGTCATCAGAGACCTTCTGCTATCTACCCAACACACCATTACAGCTCATCACCTCCTGAGCAGAGTGCACACTCACTCTAGAGGCACTCAAAGCTTTGACACTGGCCTCATAAGAAATATAAAGTACATGTGTTGTTATATAAGTCTTGCTCTATCTAAGTCTTAAGCATCCAGCAGAAAAGCATAAAAATGAAGTATACATCTTGGGGCCATAATATTAAGTTGAGCTGTAAATGGCTATGGTCTACAACTTCTTTGGATAACTCACTATTGTTGTGAAATGTTGTTCTGTGTTGGATTGTGGTGTCAAGTTCAAGCACCTAAGTTAGTTGAATGATAATGGAGTGCCCATCTCTGACAGGTGCAGAGCAAGGAAGGGGTATAGAATGGAAGAATCATGATGTGTGTGTATGGACAGTACACTTAGGGTTGATAAGGTTGTGCTTCTACATAATTCTATGAGGGGCAAGATTTGCACTAATGGTGGTTGCACAGGATATTATGTCGGCTTTTAGTACTATGGACAACTGCTAGGAAAATAACAAGGTAGAAACTATTGATTATTGAATCTTTGATGTAATTCAGGTATAAAAAATAAGATGCACAAACAGCTACACTCTTAATTTGCTGATAAGAGACATACGGTATAATAATGTCTGTAAGTATAATATCATGTATACACCTTTTATGATACCAAAACCTTATGAAAACTGTTTGCAACGTATTAATTTATGAAATCCATCTTGTCAAGGAATCTTAAAACTGTATCATCGATATTTGTACTTCAATAAAGCAAAAGTAAAATAAAAAATTAGAGGCATTCAAATCTTTGAGGCTGGAAACACCATTGTGCGTCTGTGTGTCTGTGTGCGTGTCTGCGTGTGTGTGTATGATTCGCTGTTTAAGTCTATGGAATTTGTGCATCTATAGCTTTGTGCAACTGTACTTTTATGCTGGTGCTCATTCATAGGACACATGATGACCCAGGCATAACATGATGGGCACATTAAATATGAAAAGCAAGAACCTTAGAAAGGGCTTTCATAGTTAATCCAGTATATTTGGCTTAAAATGTTGGAATTGTCTTAGTCTATTCCATAAAAATCAGATTTCTCTTTTTTCTAAACAAATCAATTTTCAGAAGTACAGTATGTTGAGAAATTAACGGTGTGACAGAGCAGAAACAAAAAACAAACAAAGGAATCTTCTTTCTTTTGTGGAATTGGGGATTGAACTCAAGCCCTTGCACTTGCCAGGGAAGTGCTTATTCCACTGAGCCATCACTCTGCCTTCTAAAGAAAGGAGTCTTGCTATGGATTAGATAACTTCATTGGATTTTGGTGGCATAGTATTTAGAAACATGCAAATATTTTAGTTAGGAATTTCATACTCTTCCTCCTACTCATCTTTATGTCTTCTGTTTACTTCAGTTATATTCACCTGCTGGCCTGTCTTGATACCTTCTTTCTTTAATGTATTTAGCACAGGATCCACAAGGTCTCACACACAGATGGGAATCCTAAGTGATCCTCCTGATTTCAGCTTCTGGGACTGGGATTCCAGGCATGCATCACCATGCCCAGCCTCAGGTACCAACTCAGTGCATGCTGAGATTGGGCCTGCAAAGCATGCCAGGGGATTGAACCCCAGGCAGCTACATCTGCCTAAACAGGAGCTTTAATCCACTAAACTATCTGGCCAGCCTATGTCTTGATACATTGTAAGCCCTGGTGGATTCCTCCCTTCTCCCTTCCTTGTCCCATGTGTTTGATGGCCCAGGTCACTACCATACACACCAAGCCTATATGTCTTCTAATTCACTTTGTAGCTTGGACTTCAGGGATTACAGGGAAGCCAGAATAGCCATGTACTCTAGCTTATTCCTAAACTTGTGTTCTCCCTCAGCAACTCAGCTGTTGGGGCTGGACACAGGGATGCATGGTCAGCAATGGACAGTTTTGGCTGTAAGGAAGGGGGTCTTGGATGTGATATCTGTAATTCAGACTCCATGCTTCCCAGACCACTGCAATTTTGAGATGGCCCGAGAACTCTGACCAGGCAAGCAAGAAAAGCCCAGTCTCAATGTTAAACAAAGTTAAAATAGTGGCACCATATTCTTTTACATAAATTTTATCCCTGAACTATCAATCAAAATATAGAGGCTATCACAGATTATCTGTTTTTCCTGAGATTCAAAGAATGTTATGTTCTAATAAGGTATGAAGAATGCAGTTGCATCATAGTTAAATTCCTGTATACTTAGTGCAGAGATAAGTTATTGTCACATTTCACAAGAATCAGAGAACACTTTGCAGGAAGCTGGTGATTTTGTGCCACTTCTCCATCTGAGGCTGTCACTGTGAGCAGCATTGTATGCCAAATCATACAGTGGTAGTCAGCTTCATCCTCAGGCTGTGGCCCACAAACATGCAAAATTCCTGCATTGGCTGAGCAATGACTCAGCCTTGGACTCAGAGAAGCAACTAGGAAACCAAAACCCTGTTTCTCCTCTCAGTCTGAAAGCAGCATAGTAGAAACCTGGGAGGGCTCCCTGCCCATTGGTACCAGTACACATAGTACTTACCAAAACTCATGTGACTTTTCAGGTCGCAGGTCATTCTAGTCAAATAGAAGGGAGATAGGTTGTTGAGAATGCAAGAACATTAAGACTGTTGTGAACCAAGACTGTAAAAGAGGATGAGGGTGAGGAGGAGAAGGGGATGTGAAAATACTAAGTCTTCTTATGTATACCCACCCACTCCCCACAAGGAATAAGATTATTATGTAATATAAACTCACACTAATATCTGTAAATGATGAACACAAATCAGTACATTAATACCATCGAGGCTCAACTGTATTTCTCTTTATTTTAGTGGAGTTATAAAAATGTGATTTAAGTGCCTATATTGTGGGACAGTGCTTCATACGGCCAATAGTGTTCTGAGATCCCAAGGTTCACCATGTATCCTCTTAGCATCAATTTCAATTCAGCATAACATGAAGAATATTGGATGAAACTTGACCCTGATTAAGAAGCCAGCCAAAAGCACTTCCTTGGCAAGCACAGGGACCTGAGTTCAATCCCTGGTTCCAACAAAAAAAAAAAAAAAGAAAGAAAGAAAGAAAGAAAAAAAGGGGCTGGGGAGATGGCTCAGTGGAATAAGCACTTCCCTGGCAAGCACAGAGAACTGAGTTCAATCCCTGGTTACACGAAAAATAAATAAATAAATAAAAAGAAGCCAGCCAAGAGTGAAACTGACTAAAGATCTATAAACTGCTGTACAGGGTATCAGGCTAAATCCTGGGGCATTTGACTGACCTTGGAAGATACACAAATTACATTTCGTGTTATATAGGTCTTGCTTCATCTTGCTGTTAACCATCCAACTGAAAAGTATAAAAACAAGGTATGAAAAGTAAAGCCATAGTAATCTATTGAGCTGTCAAGGGCTCAAGTCATCAACTTGTGACATTTCCAGTTGTACGGATAACCCACTATTGTGGACTACAGGACGATATTGCATTATTTTGCTAAATTCACACACCTACAACGTTTAAATGGCAATGGAATACCCTTCTCTGACAAAACTAAACAAAAAAGGGGATGCAAGTGAAGGACCATTTTGTATCTGTTTATACAAAACAGTTAGGGTACTATATATAGCTACGTTCTCTTAATTCAATGAGAAGAAAGATTTGTACTAATAGTGTTTGGGAGCATATCATGTCTGCATCTTTTACTATGAATAACCACTACAAGGAAAACAGTATCCAATGTATTAATTATTGAATCTGTCCCACTAATCAGTTTTGATGCTGTCTTATTGCTATTATTTTCTCAGTAAAATTAATTAAAAAAGAAAGCCAGCCAAGAGAATATCTGTGATTATTGTCATAATGTTATAAAACAAAAAGTCATTTTTCTACTCTTGGAGAGAGGGTTAGGTGTTTCTGCAATGCTCTGAGTGCATATAGAGGACTCTTAAGGACACAAGGAATCTTGGGGTGGGTGTTGAATTTCCTGGTCTGCCGTTTAGAAAGGGAGAAAAATATTTCAAAACTGTTTAAATATTTTTCTGTGCCTGCAGTTAGTTTTCTAAAGTATTTTGTATTCAGAGTAAGAAAATGTATACTAAAATTGTCCAAAAATAGTCTATAACATGAGGAGTTACATAAGGACCAAGAAAAACATGATGGCTCTTGAGCTCTTGCAAATAGGAAAAGGATGGATGATGGAGATACAGGATTCCCTGCCAGAGGTCAAGGATGGGACCAGAGAATATGGACAGTCAACCCTGAAGTTCAGGATATAAAGGTCACAGGACTCTTTTATTTATTTTTTATGCAAAGATAGGCAAGCCATAATGTTTCCTAGAACACTTTCCCAGGATCCACCTACCCATGAGTGACTTAGAGGACAGAGAAACAAGGAACCACAGTCTTAGCGTCCTCTCTGGATTCACTTAAGAGTTCACTGACAATGAAGTGGGAACAATATGCTAGACCTGAGCTACAGGTCCTGGGTATTCACCATCTGGCAGAAGAGGAAGGAGGTTTTGTCTTAGCTTCTCCATGGGGCTAGAGTACTGTGCGAGCACTGAGGCTGCTATCATAAGACTGACAGAAATAATCAGCCTCATCCTCAGATTGGAGCCCACTGATGGTCAGGGAAGCTGAGTTGCCAGATTTGGAGCCAGAGAACCGATCAGAGACACCAGAGGGTCGCTTGCTATTCTCATAGATGATGAGTTTAGGAGAAGTTCTGGAGAGCTGCTGGTACCAGTGGACATTATAGCTCCCTATATTGCTGCTGCTTCCAGTGCAGGAGATGGTGACTGTTTCTCCTAGAGACTTAGACATTGAAGGAGGCTGAGTCAGCACAGCCTGGGCCCAGGAACCTGAAAGTGGAAGAGACAGAGATGTAGATCTACATCTAGAACCCAAAGTACTGGCAGGTATCCCCATGTCCTACAACATTTCTCTTCCTGCTGTCTCCTCACCTGTGTAGTGAGCCAAGAGGCTGAAAAGAAGAGGGCACCAGGCCATTGTGGAAGTCATCTGTGAGCCCTGCCTTCTGAGGCCGCACTAGAGCGGAGCTGTCCTCAAGTCCCTGGCTTGCCCTCTTCATATCTGAGAAAGGCAGGCTCCACCCATGCAAATTAACATTCTACCAGGTTTGCATCCTCACCCTGGGCTCTGGCTCAGTGCAGTGTGACAAAAAGATCTCATTGCATGGTGCAGGAGAGGGAGGGATAGGCTGTGGGGATGGGAGAGTTTGTGTTACAAGAATTGAGCAAAAGACCTGTGTATGCAGCTGGTGCTTTACAACTAACTCTGATCATGCTTAGGTCACTGAATAATGGGCTGACTGTGCCCCCTAATGTCAAGGCTCTAAAAGCCAATGCTGTGACTGTGACTACAGCCCATCAGGCACAGACTTTATTCCTTCCACTCCATCTATGCTCTGGGTCATCATCACTCAGGCCCTTCTGTGACCCCCCACTGCCTCATGACCTGGATGTGCAGATGCTAGGAGATGCACCTGGCTTCTCGTTCTGGCGAGGTGGATGACATCATTCTTTCTGAACTTCTTATTTTGTAAAACAGGTATCGGTATGTATGAATAGTTGCTTTTGTTTTATAGAACTAAGTAAAGTAATTTAAGATTTCTCCAATAGCTAACTCCATTGTGATTTTAACAATGCTTGAATCTAAAGTGTGTTGAAGTCAAAAGTAATGAAAATAGCCTGTGAGCATCAGCTATTCTTAATGTGATTAGAAGGCAATAACACAGGAGAAGATTCTCAGAGACATTAGTTATTAGAGTACTACCAAGTCCACAGTGAGCTGCAACATCATTCTCACTAGGGTGGCCTTAAGCACAGTGATACATGCTAACAATTGCTGGTAACAATGTGTGGTAGAATAGGAAACTTGGCACAAAGACTGTAGAGAAGGAAATTTGCACTAAGGTACATGATTTCCTTCAATAAGCTTACCATATAACTGAGAAGTCGCTATAATAGGTTTTTGTCCAAGAAGGATAAAATGTCATCCATCAAAACACATGAAACCTTCATGGATAATAGCATTTACACATGGATATCCTTCCAACACCTTTTGTGCTCATTGGTGAGGATTTTGGGAGGTGAGTTATCAGGGTGGTGTGACAATCACCAGTCTATTGGTCCATTGTTAAGGTCGTAGGTGACTTGCTGTTAGGAGGTGAAATCTGGTTGGAAGAAGTAGATCAGATAGGACATGGGATTGAAGTGTCAAATGCCTCGGAGCTCCATCATTCACTCTCTCCCTCTCTGCTCCCAAGTCTCCAAGCCATGAGCTCTTTCTCCTCTGCTCCTTACATACACACGTCACCTTGCTCACATTGATTATCTTTTCTTCTTGGCAATATCTACCACCAACATCATAATCATTATAACTTTGTTAGCCTTAAAACATAATCCTGTTAATGCTAATGACATCATAGTGGACATCACCCTTGGAAACAGGATTCCGAGCTCCAAATCCTTCCCCAAACAAACCACTGCTAGAGAGATAACTCTCTGTATGTGCCAACAATAACATTTGATTAGCATAAAATTGTCTTGAGGGATAAGGTAACAAGTGGGGTTTATGTAGCATGGTTCAGAAGGTAGAAATGTGAGGGAGGGGACAGTGCGTTTGTGGTGATGGATGCTCTAGATCGTATAAATACAGAACATGTAAAAATGTTAGGAAAATGATGGGGAAGAAAACTGAATATTAGCTGCTGCATTTTACTTCTAACTGAAGACCAATTTCTTCATGAAAATAAATCAGAATTATTAATCTATGTAGCTTCATGGTTCTTTAATAGGTTTAAATCAATCTGAACAGTCTCTATTATTGAAACAACAGATTCTAGCAAAGTTATACAGTTGCATATACACAATTGTCAAATGAGTAATGCTAATAATTATTAAATTACTTTAGTAATTAATAGTTTTGCTGGTGGTCTCAACTTAAAACAAATCATTTAGTTAATAATTCGCTCAAACTTCCAATATTTTTACCTGGAAAGCAATCTATGTCTTCTATATGTACAATGCACCACTGTGATCTTAGTGGCAAAAAGAAAATAGGGAAAGGGCTGGTTTTTATCTCATTAGTGTATGTTCCTACAACTCATTGCAAACAAAGTTTTACCTCTGGTCCCAAATTTAAGTAACATGCACCACCTGAAGGGAGGAGTGAAGGGGTGGTCAGAGACAAAACCTGCCAAACCTGGATCTGGAACCGATTTGAGAACCCTGAGAACCAGGCAAGGGCTTAGTAGGTATAGAGAGCACTTCCCAGTCCTCATGGAGGCCCAGGAAATTTGTACTTGTAATCTTGTGGATATGTTATTGGAATTCCAATTTACTTCTTTTATTGCACCCCATGGAGCAAAAGGTGAGCCAAGGGACCCTAGGTGCAGCTACAGTGATAGCTAAGTAGAACAAAGGCCTGCACCTAGGGCCAAACCTGAGTTTATTAATTTGTGAAAAAGGGAGTCGCTTGGGTATAAATGACTGTGAGAGTGGCAGGAAGCACATGAGAGCTATGTTCTGTGCTGGGTCTGAGGCCTGAAATCACCTCTGCAATATTCAGAGAGAAGGAAATACAAAGAGACTACTTTGCATAACACAGTTGAGATGTTTTGTCATGTTTTGGATCATGCTTCAGCTCTGCTGTGCATTCTTTTATATCATGGGAAATCATGGCCTTTTATCTTAGGCTGATGCCAGCCTACAGCCTAGAACACTGCTCTCAATCCTACTTAGGCTCTCACATGCTTTTGTTTTGTAGGTGGGGTGGGCGTGAAGATGGGGATGTGCTCCCCAGGGAAATACTGTCCCACTAACATTCACTGTCACACAGCTTTATCATATTCACATATACTGTGGGGTGTCATACACAGAAATTTGTGAGCAGTGCCAAAAATGGTTACATTCTCTCGTGGACTTTCCCACCAGGGCAGAATATCTCTCACTTAGGCAGAGAGTGTGGTGGATTACAGAAAAGGTAGTAGATCTTGAGTCAGGTGCTCAAGACTCCGGCATCCTGAGACCAGAGCACAGAGTATAGAGTAAGTGGATTCTTCTTTGTTCTCAAGATCTGCTAGAAGATATTGAAAGAAACAATTATTGCTTAAGTGCTTTCCTTCTCCATTTTAATTTGTTTTAACTTTTTTTGAACAATTTTGCATGGTTATTTTTGGTAATTAGAAAAACTAATTTGAAGACAATAAAATCCAATACAATAGCCACTGATCAACTATTATCATTTTGATTATTGAAATGTTGTACGATTTGTAAGTTTCTTTGCTTACTATTTTTATTTTTTTTAAAAGTTCCAATGGAGGAATGTTTTCAACCTTTACATATTTCCATCATTTTTTAGTGTTTCTTGCTACAGGTAAGAGAACAAAGGGGATTTTACCTGGCTGAGAGAAGAAGGTCGCTATTGTTTCTTCTGCAATAAAGAGATATTCCAGATATTTATTATAAATATAATCATGTACTATGTGACCCTTTAGTTGACTCCTTTCATTAATTTTAGAAATCATAAAAGAACATTTGCAGTGTGACTCCTAACTTGAAATATAGGATCCTGTAGTATTTAGACTACTGTTATTTACAGAAGAAAGAAATAAATTGAAAGGGGTAGAGAAAAGAACTAAGAAATCATACATATAAAAGGGAACAACCTGAGAGCTCCCTTTTATGAAGTGCAAACAAGACGCAAGAAAGCATGGGGTTGCAGAGAGTGAGGAAAGAGATGGCTATCATTGTGCTTTTTCATTTAGGGCAAATATGACAAAAAGAATTTGGTTTCTCTCTTGTAAAATATTACAAATAGAACACTACAGCCTCAGTATCAGAATTAACTGCATTGCTGGAACTTAGCAACAAGTAAGAGGGTTTACGGTTGCTTCTCCAGTACTTGTGTCTAAAATATTCATCTCTGATGAAGACTTTGTAGATGATGCTGAGCACCTCACAATGCAGGATTAGTGCAGGAGATCACACAGTGATGGAGACAGTAGAATGATCAACTGCTTAACTAACTGCATGCGTGTGACAGGAGCAAAGGAAGTGGGAATGTGCTCCAGGTCCTTTTCTTTCTTTCATGGATAACTGATTCTTTAACAATGGAGGATGATGTAGTGAAGAGCCTTCTTGGTGGTAGTGAAAAGGCCTCTGGAGTTCTACTTGCACTTACAAAGTTTCTGCAGTTGAGACCCTCCCATCTCCAAATGTTACTTATTGTATTCTCAGGGAACATTCTAGGTCAAGTTTTTTTGAAGAAGTTTGATTGGATGGCATGATTATCCATCCACCCATGCCTGCCATCAGGACTGGACAACTTCACAGGATAGAAAATAAAATAGAAAACAAGAGGTTGAGTTAGAGCCAAGGTTTAGTGCTACTTTGGGAAATGCAGATCCAGGCGTGTCACACTGAAAAAAGGACATTCCTTGCCTAAGTGTGTGACAACCAGAAAAGTCCTTTTCTAGTCTCTGCCACAGCTGTGCCTTCAATACAGGTGCAACAGTGTCCCCTGCTGGCCTGTCATCTCAGTTTCTCAAGTAATTCTGACAGGAGGAATTTTGATTTTGCCAGACCAATTTTTGTGTTGTTAATTCAATGGACTTTTGCAAGACTAAGAAAGAGCCATGTTGTGTGCGATTTAGATTTTCATTTTTCATGGTCAGTCATGTCTGCCAGTCAGAGAAATACAAGTGTAACTTCACAGGGCTCATGTTACCAGATGCATTATTATTAAGGCCACATGAGTTTGCTTTTGTCTTGTGCCCGGTTTGAGATCTGTAGTGGTTGATACATTGTGCCAACTTGGCTAGATCTCCTACTCTGTTCCACACTCTGGGCTGTGCCCCACCCCCACGGGGGGCAGAGAGATCCTACCTCAGAGTACTCAGCACAACAATGGTATATGAAATGGTGGAGAAAGGATTCAGTGTTCCACTTCCCCTGAGGAACGTCAGTCTTCCTAGTCAGCTTGGACTTCATCTCCTGGCTACCAGATCAGTGTCCTTGGCCTCCAGCCTCAGTCCTTCAGGTTTCTATCACAGACTCTTCAGCTTTCACCACAGATTCAGCCTTCCTTTGCAGTCTCAAGGGCTGATTGATAGAGCTTTTCACAGAATCATTGTGGTGAGCTTCAGACCTTGGGAATGAGTTCTGCATACTTCCTCATCTGACTCTGTAAACTGGTACATCTTCTTTTGTATCTGTTCCTTTTGTATTATATCTGATCCTCTACTAAAACTGTGGCTAATACAACATCATCACTTTTAATGTTCCTAACCAAAAGCACTATAAGTCTCCATGTAGATCTCCTTTTATTTACTGCACATGCATGAATTTGAGGGGATGATTTTCTTCTCTTCATTGTAGTCAATTATTTGCTAAGTAACTTGACTACATCCAGTTTGTGTTTTTCTTAGTTAGAAAAAATAGATGTTGTCTCCAACTTTCTTCAAGATCTTCACATCTAGGACAGATTGGCCTCGTCTAGGACCCACTTTTCCACTCACACACCCTTCCTTTCTTCTGTAATGTTTCTTCATAATGACAAACCCTTCCTTTTAAAATAAATCTGCGTAACAACATATGACAGTTCACATAATCCATCTATCCAATGCTGTCATGCCTGTTGTATGTGTGGCCCTTGCCACTTGCATACTATGTTTAAACTAACTACAGTAACCATGACTCTGGCTTGGTGATTCGGAGCCCCATATTCCCCACTGTACTAGCACAATAAAAGTTGCATTGTGCCGGGCATGGTGGCGCATGCCTGTAATCCCAGCACTCGGGAGGCTGAGGCAGGAGGATTGTTGTGAGTTCAAGACCAGCCTGAGCTACAAAGTGAGCTTAAGAGGCCGGCCTGAACTGCATAGTGAGACCCTGTCTCAAAAAAAAAAAAAAAAAAAAAAGTTGCATTGTGACTCCTGAATGGAAAGATTCTTCCATCTCTTTTGACACTGGTTTTCTGAAACAAGTTCATGATACAAAAATCCACATGTCTCTTTGTCCTGAGGATTTTCAGCAGATGCAGGGCTATCCATGCTCTTCTCATCTTATGTGAGTAAGAAGCTGTGTGTGATCCAACCATCTTCCATTTCTAGACTATCAATCATCTCGCTGGCAATGACTCTGACTTTTGCATGGTAAAGTGATCCTAGCAATTTTAGAATCGTTTGGGCTTCTCTCTAGTTCCCCAGATGACAATGAGGACACAGCTATTGGACCTTAGTCAGCAGGAGGCAAAGCGTATCAGCCCAGGGTTTAAATGGACATTTGCCAGCTGGAACGAAGGCACAGGACTCTCAGTGGCAGAGCACAGATACTGAGATACACTCGCACCTACATCAGCACTTGAAGTGTCCTGTGCTATCCATGGCATGGTTTAAAGGAAGTGTGGGTCACTTGCCCTCCCTGTGAGAGCGCCAATTAGGAAGCCCAAATATGGGAAGAACAGGAAAGTACAGCCAACCCCATCTTGAGTGCCATGAGCTACTCCTGCTTCTTTCTTCCCAGAGCAACCAGAACCTTCCCTGTAACTGTGAGTATCTGTACTCTGCTCCCTGTCTCCTGGATCTCCTCCCCTAACAATTTCATTCCTGAATCTCTGCTGAATTTGATATGCACCATCAGTTGTGAGAGGAGTGTTGCTCAGCTAAACCTCCTATGAGGCTCTTCAAGGGCCGACAGCGATCACAGCTGCTGAGCCTTGTGAGCCCTGAGCAGACAACAGGATGCAGGTGCCTGAGTTTTCAGTAAGAGACCAGCAGACCTACCGCTACGTCATTCAGGCTTCCAGTGTTGCTCATGGCAATGTGCACTCTTCCAGGGAGCACATGACAGGCACTCACAACCCTGCCTCTGCCAGAGCCTTGGTCCCTGCCTGCTGCAGGAACAATGACAGAGCAGGGTCATTCTTCAGGAGAACTGGATACATTGTCTCAGTCTTTATTTTTAACTGAGGTCATTTGGAAGGAACAAAAACACAACTGAGTCCACTTCAGGAGATCTCAAGGTTATTCATCTCTCACATAAAAACTCTCAGGAAAGGAGAGGTACATTGTATGCAAACATTAACAGCTTAGCCAGGAACCCACATCCCAGGAAGCTCCTTCAGCCAGTTACTCTCTTTAGGAAATTGACTCATTCGTGTCATATTGGTGACTGCTTAGCAGCATAAGCTAGCACACCACCTTTTGTACTGCACATACTAGAAATAAGGAAAGCTCAGAATGGAGTAGTAAAATATATCGTGGAGTGATATAGAAACAAGTCGACCTGGGACTTCTGAAGCAGATGATCAAAAAACAATGATCAGAAGGTATATGACTGTTAACTGTGAAGAAAAATACTCTTTCCTGGATTTTTGTGCATACACTTCTTTATTATGTATGAATAGATGACCAGGGAAAGGGTGACTGTAGAAGGAGAGATACTCAAGGAGCAAGAAAGGAAAGTAGAGGATGCAGCAGCCATTCCTCTACAGCATGGCCGTGTTTTACCTAATGGCATGTGCTGTGGGACTACAGATGAGGTTCTAAGGTTCTGCATGCTACCCTATCTTCTTCAGGTGAAATATTCTTATATATATTAGAAAAAATTTTTTTAAAGCTGAAAATACCCTTGTAGCAAAACTATGCCAAATGAAATAAAGTTTAGTAAAAGTAGAATGATGTTTCTTTGCCCTTAATTGAACAAACGTACCTCCCTGGAGCTGTTTCTCTATTGAGAAAATAAGAAGCTCTCTGTTATGAATTTAGATCAAGTGCTTATTGCTTTTTTTTGGAAAAATGCATTAAGTCAGTCCTGCTTTTCATTCCATATTTCCATCCAAAAATTTCACCATTATACTCAACTTTAGGACTCCAACTTAAGCAGGATGCAGTTTAATCCCTTTCTTCACATTGGTTTCCATCGATAGCTATTGTTAGGTTCTCTGTGAGCTCAATTTGTGTTTCATCTTTCTTTTTTATTTTTATTTTATTTATTTATTTTTTATGTGTTTCATCTTTCAAACATCACATGGTCTTTTTGTACACAGTCAAGTCAAGACACATTTATTTATCCATCTACCACCTGAGCCAAACATTCCTGAATTACAGCATGCAGTAATACTCAGCCATGTGCTAAATGAGTTTCCAGAAAAGGACAGGCCAACATTTTGTCTTAGGGAGATAGCCTGAGAATGCTCAGTTCCAGAAGCTTCTGTTGCTTACATCATAACTCAGTACCCTGAAGGCTTGAGAAGGCTTCTGCTGGGCTAGTGTACAGAGTTACCAGGAAGAGGCAGCATAGGTGCCAGCTACGGTCACAGAGCATAGGATCAGGATTGGCCCCAGGGTCACTGAAACATAGGAACTTGTGGGAACCAGTCCTTGCAGAGGGGATTACGGTAGAGGGAGGATGGAATGGAAAGAAAGAAAACCAGGATCGGGATGGTTGGACTGCTGGTCTAGTAAACAGTTTTATTCTGCTTCAAGGTCTTATACAGAATATCTTGGTCCTGTGCCCAACTTTTGTCCCAATATGACACTTTGTCTGTGACCAGGATAGTTTCCAGGGCAAACCTGAGAAACAGAAGATAAGGAATCGAATGCTGGGCCTGTTGCCCAAACTATAGGATCAGGAAGCTGGGCATGTTGCCATATTTTCCTTCCCTAACAGACTATATCTTCATAAGATCAAGCCTTTTCATCTGGGCTCCAACATCTTTTATTTTTTAATTGTTGTACGTGGAAGGTGACCCAGTGTTTATGCAGCTGCCTTCAGTCCCGTGCAATGATTCCTGGTAAAACAAAGCAGAAACAAGAACAAGACAGCTGGAATAATGTAAGACCGGAGTGAAGACTAAGCCACACAGGAAAACATGTTTAGAACCTTCGTTAAGATATTTAATGCCAAAGCAAAAACATCAGCACATGACATGATGAGCAGGATTTATATGTACAAATATTTATATAATTGATTTTGGTTCACACCCACATCAGAATGGCTCTACATTCCCATAATGTGAGCCTGGATTCTTTGCTATGCATAGATGGAATTATTGTACAAGGCAGGAGTTACTCAGATGAAGCCATAAGCCCCATGGCAGGGCCGGTGCAGGCAATGCTGCAAAACTCATACATCTTTTCCTAAATATAACTCACTTTCTTCCAAGACAGCCACCCTGAGCTCTAACTTTTCAGCTATGAGTTCCTGAGCCATAATGGCTAAGGATACTTTCTGTGGTAAATCATGCACAAATTGGGCAGTTTGTACTTCCTGAACCAAGTCAGTGGTCGATATAGACATTGGTCCTTAGGGTTCCAACCATAGCAGTTATATCTGCAAACAACAGTCCCACAAAGCACTTTGATCTGGACAGAGCTTTATCTAATTTTGAGAGTACATACAGAGCAGAGTTTTCATATCAGGGTTTTTGCAGTGACAGAGGTGACAATATAGAGTGGTTTTCATTCAGTAAAACAGTAGAACCCAGGAGTATCCTCAGTACAAGTTCACCCGAACTTGCCGAAATTGCAGAGAGGACACTAGGTGTGGGGTCTGGGTCAGCAAAGGCATGATCATGTCACCGGCACACCTCTCTGCACAGCAGATAATGAGCAGGCTCCACTCACACAGCCACTGTGGCCTGACTTCTCTAGCCTGAGGAGAACAGGATGGTCCTGAGAAACACTGTCCAAAACACCAGGATCAAGGGAAGGTGACGTGCACTAAATGCATGTCAGTGATGCTGAGTCAGAATGCCCCAAACACAGGGACTGAGCAGAAGACTTCAGACTCGCTGGTGTCTGCCTGAGCACTGTAGACACAAGTGAGGTCAAACTCCTTCCTTCTCATCTTTCATCTCCCTGGAAGGACACTGAGCCCTGAAAACAGCTGTGTGCTATTTTAGACACAATCAGTTGAGATATACGAGCAACAAATCAAAATTTAAACTAAAGGCAAAAGGAACATTTTATTACTCAGCTGGTCCAGCAAAAATGGATATTGATAGAAGGAATGAGATTAAGAGTTACCATCAATGTAAACATTGTCTCAGACCAATCATCATAATAAATTTCTGTAGAAAATGCAGCAGAGGTTTTACTATCACTTGCATAAGGTTACATGGCACTGTGTAAACCTCACAACTATTATCAAGGAATTACAATAACAATCACCTTGTCCTCAGGCTGTGACCCAGAGATGAACAGTACACCCTACATTGACAAAGCATCTTTGGATACCAAGAAGCAACTGGGGATTCCAGATCCCAGTGGTGTAAATGAAGCATAGTACAAAGAAACTGAGGAGGGTTCCATTGCTTCAGCTTGATGTCACTGATACCATGTACGATGAAGTCACCAACACTGTACCCCTACAGCTCAGGGTACAGGTGAGTGTTCCTGATGCTTCCTGAGATGCACAGTGGGAAGTTGGATGAGTCAGCACAGGCTTAGAAAAGGAACCTGGAAACAGAGATACGATCATGTGAACAAGAAGGGAAAAATTTGAGCTGTTTTTTTTCAAGCACTGGACACTGACTGAATCAGTAAGGTATGTCAATATCTGAGAAATGAGCAAACAGGAAGAAGAGGACTTAGGCTGTGGCCGTGGTGGGCACAGCCCTCCTGATGTGCACAGCTAGAATAAGCTGCCTCAATTCTGTTTTATTCCTTCCACCAGCCTCAAGGCAGAGGAGTCATTAAGGCAAATGTGGTCCTACCAGTGCCTACCCTTACAGTTCTCCACTCATTTTTAGAGCTTTAGAAGTGGCACGTTAGGGAGTAGGAACATCTCCAATGAAATTATTCATGTATATTGCTTGTATTAGAACTGAAATATGAAGAATAGTGAAGTAAGAAAGTTTCCTACCCCTTGCTCTCCGTGGAGAGTCAACAAAAATCTGCAGGGTTCTCCCTGACTATTCACAGGATCCTCTTCATATACACACAAAGTCAAACCTATGTTTATGTCTTGATTTACCCCTTGGGTCGCCATGGATTGAGCTGCCCTTTCCTATAGTGTAAACAGAAATTCAGCTTCATCCTGAGAATGGGCTCTAATGAGGTCAATCCAAATTTGTGACATGAGGGAGTCAGATGACCAGACAGGTGATGGGAAGGGCTTATGGCCTATATCAAAAGTCATTGTCATAGATGTCTGGCCCATGCAAACTGCCAAGTTCCTCAAAGCAGTATAAAAAGTGACATCTGTGATTACTCTTCAAGAGGCAGGCACTGATGAAAATAACTGATGACCAGGCTGTTTACTGGATACTAGGGACATCACAGCCTGAAAACTCACTCCAAGTGAAAAATCAGCACACACCAGGGAGGAGGGACAAGGACCGAAGGGTGGCTCTAAAGGCAGGTGTGTGATATCAGTATAAACCTGAGCAGAGAGAGATGGAAGAGGAACAGACTTGTGTAGGCCTTAGTGTGGCGACGGCTTGTGTCAAAAATCCTTACTGTATCCTTCCTTCCTGTGGAGTTTCCAAGATTCCCAGAATGCTCCTTTCATGTTCCCATCAGTTCATATGGTATGAGTGCATGCATGGGTGTGTGTGTGTGTGTGTCTTGTAACATTATGAATCTTTTACCATCGCTGTCAGCACCATCACTTGCAGGATTTGGAGTTCAGACTTCTATTCTACTGTCAGGGAGGCTGGATGTTGTGAGCTCTGCATTTTCCCATGAGAGGAAGCACCTGCTGTAACCTCTGAATCAGCTCAGTAAATGTGAGTCCTGTATGTGTGTTTCTCTGTTTGGAAACCCTTGAGAAAGATCCTGGCACCCTGTACTGTGCTTTAAAACTCATTTGTAGTTCATTCACTAGATGTCTTAAGTGTGTAGTACAATATGAAATTTTAATATTTATTGTGTTATTTTTGTCTCATAACAAAATAATTTGATAGCTAATGCACTGTAATGACTACAATCTCTGAAAAGGCTTTCCTAAATATTAATCAGAGTCATTTTGAGAACAAACTCTTTCTTATGAAAGAAAAAATAAAAAGGACAAAGTTTGGTTCACAATGAACAAAGACTATTATTATACATGTAATCAATGAGACTGTACCTAAGAGAGCCAAATATAAGACAGTTATTCAGAAATTAGGAAGAACTTGAAATAATTTTTCTGTTTTTGACTATTTTGCTGAATTCACGCACCAGCAATATTTAAATGGCAATGGAATACCCTTCTCTTACAAAACTAAATAAAAAAGGGAATACAAGTGAAGGACCATTTTGTATCTGTTTATGCAAAACAGGATACATATATAGCTACGTTCTCTTAAATCAATGAGAAGAAAGATTTGTACTAACAGTGTTTGGGCAGCATATCATGTCTGCATCTTTTACTATGAATAACCACTATAAGGAAAACAGTATTCAATGTATTAATTATTGAATCTGTCCTACTAATCAGTTTTGATCCTGGTTCATTGCTATTTGTTTCTCAGTAAAATTAATTAAAAAAGGAAACCAGCCAAGAGAATATCTGTGATTATTGTCATAATGTTATAAAACAAAAAGTCATTTTACTACTCTTGGAGAGAGGGTTAGCTGTTTCTGGGATGCTCAGAGTGCAGATAGAGGACCCTTAAGGACACAAGGAATCTTGGGATGGGTGCTGAATTCCGTTGTCTGATGTTTACAAAGGTAGAAAAATATTTCAAAAATGTTTAAATATTTTGCTGTGTCTGCAGTTAGTTTTCTAATGTATTTTGTATTCAGAGTAAGAAAATGTATACTAAAATTGTCCAAAAATAGTCTATAACATGAGGAGTGACATAAGGACCAAGAAAAATATGATGGCTCTTGAGCTCTTGCAAATAGGAAAAGGATGGATGATGGAGATACAGGATTCCCTGCCAGAGGTCAAGGATGGGACCAGAGAATATGGACCGTCAACCCTGAAGTTCAGGATATAAAGGTCACAGGACTCTTTTATTTTTTATACAAAGATAGGCAGGCCATAATGTTTCCTAGAACACTTTCCCAGGATCCACCTACCCGTGAATGACTTAGAGGACAGAGAGAACAAGGAACCACAGTCTTAGCGTCCTCTGGATTCACTTAAGAGTACACTGACAGCAAAGTGGGAACAATATGCTAGACCTGAGCTACAGGTCCTGGGTATTCACCATCTGGCAGAAGAGGAAGAAGGTTTTATCTTCGTTTCTCCATGGGGCTAGAGTACTGTGTGAGCACTGAGGCTGCTATCATAAGTGTGACAGAAATAATCAGCCTCATCCTCAGATTGGAGCCCACTGATGGTCAGGGAAGCTGAGTTGCCAGATTTCGAGCCAGAGAACCGATCAGAGACACCAGAGGGTCGATTGCTATTCCCATAGATGATGAGTTTAGGAGCAGTTCTGGAGAGCTGCTGGTACCAGTGGACATTATAGCTCCCTATATTGCTGCTGCTTCCAGTGCAGGAGATGGTGACTGTTTCTCCTAGAGACTTAGACACTGAAGGAGGCTGAGTCAGCACAGCCTGGGCCCAGGAACCTGCAAGTGAAAGAGACAGAGATGTAGATCTACGACTGGAACCCAAAGTGCTGGCAGGTATCCCCATGTCCTACAACATTTCTCTTCCTGCCATCTCCTCACCTGTGTAGTGAGCCAAGAGGCTGAAAAGAAGAGGGCACCAGGCCATTGGGGAGATAATCTATGAGCCCTGCCTTCTGAGGCCACAGTAGAGCGGAGCTGTCCTCAAGTCCCTGGCTTGCCCTCTTCATATCTGAGAAAGGCAGGCCCCACCATGCAAATTAACATTCTACCAGGTTTGTATCCTCACCCTGTGCTCTGGCTCAGTCCAATGTGACAAAAAGATCTCATTGCATGGGGCAGGAGGGGGAGGGATAGGTTTTGGGGATGGGAGAGTTTAAGTTATAAGAACTGAGCAAAAGACCTTTGTATGCAGCTGGTGCTTTACAACTAACCCTCATCATCCTAAGGTCACTCAATAATGGGCTGACAGTACCCCCTAATGTCAAGGCTCTAAAAGCCAATGCTGTGACTTTGACTACAGCCCATCAGGCATAGACTTTCTTCCCCCATCCCCACCCCTGGGTCCTCATCACTCAGGCCCTTCTGTGAGCCCCACTGCCTCATGACCTGGATGTGCAGATGCTAGGAGATGCACCTGGCATCCCATTCTGCCGAGGCAGATGGCATCATTCTTTCTTACCTTCTTATTTTGTAAAACAGGTATCGGTATGTATGAATATTTTTTTTTTGTTTTATAGAACTAAGAAAAATAATTTAAAATTTCTCCAACAGTTAACTCCATTGTGATTTTAACAATGCTCGAATCCAAAGTGTGTTGAAGTCAAAAGTAATGAAAATAGCCTGTGAGCATCAGCTGTTCTTAATGTGATTAGAAGTCAATAACACAGGACAAGATTCTCAGAGACATTAGTTATTAGAGTACTACCAAGTTTACGGGGAGCTGCAACATCATTCTCACTAGGTGGCCTCAAGCACAGTGACTGATGCTAACAACTGCTGGTAACAATGTGTGGTAGAATAGGAAACTTGGCACAAAGACTGTAGAGAAGGAAATTTGCACTAAGGTACATGATTTCCTTCAATAAGCTTACCATATAACTGAGAAATCGCTATCATAGCTTTTTGTCCAAGAAGGATAAAATGTCATCCATCAAAACACATGAAACCTTCATGGATATTAGGATTTACACCTGGATATCCTTCCAACGCCTTTTGTGCTCATTGGCGAGGATTTTGGGAGGTGAGTTATCAGGGTGGTGTGACAATCACCAGTCTATTGGTCCATTGTTAAGGTCGTAGGTGACTTGCTGTTAGGAGGTGAAATCTGGTTGGAAGAGGTAGATCAGATAGGACATGGAATTGAAGTGTCGAATGCCTTGGAGTTCCATCATTCACTCTCTCCCTCTCTGCTCCCCAGTCTCCAAGCCATGAGCTCTTCTTCCTCTACTCCTTCACACATACATCATCTTGCTCACATTGATTATCTTTTCTTCTTGGCAATATCTATCACCAACACCGTAATCATTATACCTTTGTTAGCCTTAAACCATATGCCTGTTAATGCTAATGACATCACAGTGGACATCACCCTTGGAAACAGGGTTCCGAGCTCCAAATCCTTTCCCAAACAAACCACTGCTGGAAGGGTAACTCTCTTTATGTGCCAACAATAACATCTGATTAGCATAAAATTGTCTTGAGGGATAAGGTAACAAGTGGGGTTTATGTAGCATGGTTCAGAAGGTAGAAATGTGAGGGAGGGGACAGTGCGTTTGTGGTGATGGATGCTCTAGATCGTATAAATACAGAACATGTAAAAATGTTAGGAAAATGATGGGGAAGAAAACTGAATATTAGCTGCTGCATTTTACTTCTAACTGAAGACCAATTTCTTCATGAAAATAAATCAGAATTATTAATCAATGTAGCCTCATGGTTCTTTAATAGGTTTAAATCAATCTGAACAGTCTCTATTATTGAAACAACAGATTCTAGCAAAGTTATACAGTTGCATATACACAATTGTCAAATGAGTAATGCTAATAATTATTAAATTACTTTAGTAATTAATAGTTTCGCTGATGGTCTCAACTTAAAAGAAATCATTTAGTTAATAATTCCTTCAACCTTCCAATATTTTTCCCTGGAAAGCAATCTACCTCTTCTATATGTACAATGCACCACTGTGATCTTAGTGGCAAAAAGAAAATAGGGAAAGGCCTGGTTTTTATCTCATTAGTGTATGTTCCTGCAACTCATTGCAAACATAAAGTTTTACCTCTGGTCCCAAATTAAAGTAATGTGCACCACCTGAAGGGTAGAGTGAGGGAGTGGTCAGGGACCAAACCTGGATCCATGGAACCGATTTGAGAACCCTGTGGCCCAGGCAAGGGCTTAGTAGGTATAGAGAGCACTTCCCAGTCCTCATGGAGGCCCAGGAAATTTGTACTTGTAATCTTCTGGATATGTTATTGGAATTCCAGTTTACTTCTTTTATTGCACCCCATGGAGCAAAAGGTGAGCTAAGGGACCCTAGGTGTAGCTACAGTGATGGCTAAGTAGAACAAAGGCCTGCACCTAGGGCCAAACCTGAACTGATCAATTCCTGAAGAAGGGAGTGGCTTGAGGATGAGCGAGTCAGAATAGCAGGAAGCACATGAGAGTTATGTGCTGTACTGGGTCTGAAGCCTGGAAGCACCTCTGCAATATGCAGAGAGAAGGAAATACAGAGAGACTAATTGCATAACACAGTTGAGATGTTTTGTCATGTTTTGGATCATGCTTCAGCTCTGCTGTGCATTCTTTTATATCATGGGAAATCATGGCCTTTTATCGTAGGCTGATGCCAGCCTACAGCCTAGAACACTGCTCTCAATCCTACTTAGGCTCTCACATGCTTTTGTTTTGTAGGTGGGGTGGGCGTGAAGATGGGGATGTGCTCCCCAGGGAAATACTGTCCCACGAACATTCACTGTCACACAGCTTTATCATGTGCACATATACTGTGGGGTGTCATACACAGAAATTTGTGAGCAGTGCCAAAAATGGTTACATTCTCTCGTGGATTTTCCCACCAGGGCAGAATATCTCTCACTTAGGCAGAGAGTGTGGTGGATTACAGAAAAGGTAGTAGATCTTGAGTCAGGTGCTCAAGACTCCAGCATCCTGAGACCAGAGCACAGAATATAGAGTAAGTGGATTCTTCTTTGTTCTCAAGACCCTCTGGAAGATATTGAAAGAAACAATTAGTGCTTAAATGCTTTCCCTCTCCATTTTAATTTGTTTTAACTTTTTTTTAACCAATTTTGCATGGTTATTTTTGGTAATTAGAACAAGTAATTTGAAGACAATAAAATCCAGTACAAAAGCCACTGATCAACTATTATCATTTTGATTATTGAAATGTTGTAGGATTTGTAAGTTTCTTTACTTACTATTTTTATGTTTTAAAAAAGTTCCAGTGGAGGAAGGTTTTCGACCTTTACATATTTCCATCATTTTTGAGTGTTTCTAGCTACAGGTAAGAGAACGAAGGGGATTTTACCTGGCTGAGAGATGAAGGTCGCTATTGTTTCTTCTGCAATAAAGAGATATTCCAGATATTTATTATAAATATAATCATGTACTATGTGACCCTTTAGTTGACTCCTTTCATTAATTTTAGAAATCACATAAAAGAACCCTTGCAGTGTGACTCTTAACATGAAATATGGGATCCTGTAGTATTTAGACTACTGTCATTTACAGAAGAAAGAAATAAATTGAAAGGGGTAGAGAAAAGAACTAAGAAATCATACATATAAAGGGGAACAACCTGAGAGCTATCAGAAAGTATGAAGGGCAAACAAGATGCAAGAAAGCATGGTTTTGCAGAGAGTGAGGAAAGAGATGGCTATCATTGTGCTTTTTCATTTAGGGAAAATATTACAAAAAGAATTTGGTTTCTCTCTTGTAAAATATTACAAATAGAACACTGCAGCCTCAGTATTCAGAATTACTTGCATTGCTGGAACTTAGCAACAAGCAAAAGGATTTACGGTTGCTTCTCCAGTACTTGTCCCTAAAATGTTCATCTCTGATGAAGACTTCGTAGATGATGCTGAGCACCTCACAATGCAGGATTAGTGCAGGAGATCATACAATGATAGAGACAGTAGAATGATCAACTGCTTAACTAACTGCATGCGTGTGACAGGAGCAAACGAAGTGGGAATGTGCTCCAGGTCCTTTTCTTTCTTTCATGGATAACTGATTGTTTAACAATGGAGGATGATGTAGTAAAGAGCCTTCTTGGTGGCAGTGAAAAGGCCTCTGGAGTTCTACTTGCACTTACAAAGTTTCTGCAGTTGAGACCCTCCCATCTCCAAATGTTACTTATTGTATTCTCAGGGAACATTCTAGGTCAAGTTTTTTGAAGAAGTTTGACTGGATGGCATGATTGTTCATCCACCATGCCTGCCATCAGCACTGGACAACTTCACAGAATAGAAAATAAAACAGAAACCAAGAGGTTGAGTTAGAGCCAAGGCTCAGTGCTACTTTGGGAAGTGCAGATCCAGGCGTGTCACACTGAAAAAAGGACATTCCTTGCCTAAGTGTGTGACAGCCAGCAAAGTCCTTTTCTAGCCTGTGCCACAGCTGAGCCTTCAGTACAGGTGCAACAGTGTCCCCTGCTGGCCTGTCATGTCAGATTCTCAAGTACTTTGACAGGAGAAATTTTGATTTTGCTAGACCAATTTTTGTGTTGTTAATTCAATGGACTTTTGCAAGACTAAGAAAGAGCCATGTTGTGTGCGATTTAGACTTTCATTTTTCATGGTCAGTCATGTCTGCCAGTTGGAGAAATACAAGTGTAACTTCACGGGGCTCATGTTACCAGATGCATTATTATTAAGGCCACACGAGTTTGCTTTTGTCTTGTGTCCATATTGAGATCTGTAGTGGTTGATACATTGTGCCAACTTGGCTAGATCTCCTACTCTGTTCCACACTCTGGGCTGTGCCCCACCCCCACGGGGGGCAGAGAGATCCTACCTCAGAGTACTCAGCACATCAATGGTATATGAAATGGTGGAGGACGGATTCGGTGTTCCACTTCCTCTGAGGAACGTCAGTCTTCCTAGCCAGCTTGGACTTCATCTCCTGGCTTCCAGATCAGAGTCTTTGGCCTCCAGTCTCAGTCCTTCAGGTTTCCATCACAGACTCTTTAGCTTTCACCACAGATTCAGCCTTCCATTGCAGTCTCAAGGGCTGATTAATAGAGCTTTCACAGAATCACTGCAGTGAGCTTCAGACCTTGGGACTGAGTTCTGCATACATCCTCATCTGACTCTGTAAACTGGTACATCTTGCGTTATATCTGTTCCTTTTGTATTATATCTGATCCTCTACTAAAAGTCTAGCTAATAAAACATCATGACTTTTAATGATCCTAACCAAAAGCACTATAAGTCTCCATGTAGATCTCCTTTTATTAACTGCACATGCATGAACTTGAGGTGATGATTTTCTTCCCTTCATTGTAGTCAATTATTTGCTAAGTAACTTGACTACATCCAGTTTGTGTTTTTCTTAGTTTGAAAAATAGATGTGGTCCCCAACTTCCTTCAAGAACTTCAATTCTAGGACAGATTGGCCTAGTCTACTAGGGTGTGTTCTACTCACACACCCTCCCTTTCTTCTGTAATGTTTCTGCATAATGATAAACCCTTTCTTTTAAAATAAATCTGCCTAACAACATATGACAGTTCACATAATCCATCTATCCAATGCTGTCATGCCTTTTGTATGTGTGGCCCTTGCCACTTGCATACTATGTTTAAACTAACTACAGTAACCATGACTCTGGCTTGGTGATTCGGAGCCCCATATTCCCCACTGTACTAGCACAATAAAAGTTGCATTGTGACTCCTGAATGGAAAGATTCTTCCATCTCTTTTGACACTGGTTTTCTGAAACAAGTTCATGATACAAAAATCCACATGTCTCTTTGTCCTGAGGATTTTGAGCAGATGCAGGGCTATCCATGCTCTTCTCATCTTATTTGAGTAAGAAGCTGTGTGTGATCCAACCATCTTCCATTTCTAGACTATCAATCATCTCCCTGGCGGTGACTCTGACTTTTGCGTGGAAAAGTGATCCTAGCAATTTTAGAATCGTTTGGGCTGCTCTCTAGTTCCTCAGATGACAATGAGGATGCAGCTATTGGACCTTAGTCAGCAGGAGGCAAAGCGTATCAGCCCAGGGTTAAATGGACATTTGCCAGGTGGATCCAGACACAGGATTCTCAGTGGCAGACCACAGAGACTGAGATACACTCGCACCTACATCAGCACTTGAAGTGTCCTGAAGCTGTCCATGGCATGGTTTAAAGGAAGTGTGGGTCACTTGCCCTCCCTGTGAGAGACAAGTAGGAAGCCCAAATGTGGGAAGAACAAGCAAGTACAGCCACCCCCATCTTGAGTGCCATGAGCTACTCCTGCTTCTTTCTCCCCAGAGCAACCAGAAACTTCCCTGTAACTGCGAGTATCTGTAATCTGCTCCCTGTCTCCTGGAACTCCTCTCCTAACAATTTCATTCCTGAGCCTCTGCTGAATTTGATATGTACCATCAGTTGTGAGAGGAGCATTACTCAGCCAAAGCTCGTACGAGGCTCTTCAAGGGCCGAGAGCGATCACAGCTGCTGAGCCTTGTGAGCCCTGAGCAGACAACAGGATATAGGTGACTGAGTTTTCAGTAAGAGACCAGCAGACCTACTGCTCCGTCATTCAGGCTTCCAGTGTTGCTCATGGCAATGTGCCCTCTTCCGGGGAGCACAGGACAGACAGTCACAACCCTGCCTCTGGAGAGACAGCGCGGCCGACTCCGCCATCCTACTCCATTCCGCCCGCGCCCGCCCAGCCAGAGACCAGCCTGAGACAGTGGCTGACTCCAGCGGCCTCCTGGCTCCCGTGCCAAGCTCGCCCAGTGAGAGCGAATTTACAGGACTCACCAGGCTTCCCAGATCAGTGAGAGTGTGGTGAGTCTGAGGGAGAGCCTTTGGCTTCTTCCCACGCGTGCTTCGCGGATCCCTGTCCCCAACCCCCCCAAGCCAGTGACTGGCCTGAAGCATCAAGACACACTCACCAACACCTCCCCGGATCCCCTGACCTTAAGCCCACTGACTGAGTGGGAATTTCCCCGATTCTCTGGGCATCAAAGGTCAGTGAGTGTAGAATCTCAGGCCCGTTGTGCCTAAGATACATTTCCCAGGGATTAAGCTGCCGTCACCTCCCATGGCCCGGTGACAGCTCCAGGAACACTGTGCCAGAGAAACATTTCCAGGTGATTACTGGTGCCATCCACAGCCCCAGACCCAGTGCAGGTCAGCCTGGAGTGAGAACTCCAAGCCTGCCACACCGGAGGGACATTTCTCAGCAATCCATGGTCCCACGCTATGGACCAAAACCCAGCACAGCGTGGCCTGTGAGTGAGAGCTCCAAACCCACTGCACCAGAGGGACCTTTCCCAGCCTTCTTGTGTTACGGCCTGTAGACCCGGACCCAGCACAAGCTGGCTGGCTCAGTACAGCCTACTCAGTGAATAAGATCATCCACTATCCTTTTGTGAGCCCAGAAAACCCATCAAAGCCCATGACAACCCACCTGGGGAACCAACAAAGGGGAAACAAAGGAGCTGCAGCAAAAAAGGAACTGAACACAACAGCTAGACCCAGGATAGGCATACCTGGAAAATCTCAAACTTAATAGACTGGCACCCGAATCTCATAAGAAGCTAAGGTTATAGCTGCACCAAAGCTCTACACCAAAGGTCAAAGATCAGTGCTATACAAAATGACAAAGAGAAGGGGAAAAATGCAATCGCAGACCTCGAGTCCATCAGGAAGGGCAGAGGTCACTAGCTCAGCTGCAACGAATGAAGTAACAGATACAGCAGCAAAGGAACAACAGCAGAAAGGTATAGAGGAAATAAAACGAGAAGTAATTCCCCAATTTAGAAAAGAAATATTTGAATACATAGAATCTGAAATAAAGAATGAATTCCAGAAACATTGGGTGGAAAAACGATGCTCACCCACAACAAGTGCAGAGAGCACTATCCCAACTGATATATATGAATTAACAGCATCTGAAGCAAAGAAACAACAACAGAAAGATCATGAGGAACTCAAAGCAGAAATAAGTTCTGAAATCAAAAAAGAACTTTTTGAAGTCATACGATCTGAAATACCGAAACAAGTCCAGAAATATACAGAGGAAATCCAACTTGGAAGAAACACAGCAGAAAAAGAATTAATAA
>PVKA01019858.1:0-41320 GCA_004027165.1 Ctenomys sociabilis
AAAAAAAAAAAAAAAAAAAAAAAAAAAAAAAAAAAAAAAAAAAAAAAAAAAAAAAAAAAAGGAAGAGGTGCAGATTCAGAAAGGAAAACTGAGGAAGGACATTAGGGTTACAGTCACGGTAAAAGAGCAACTGCGTTGGGTGGAAGGGAGCTCTAGGTTGAAGACAGGACATAGGGACTTTCCGCTTGGAATGTTCTGGGCAGAGTGAGTCTGCTTGGTCACCCAAGGCAGGGGTAGGAATGGTAAAGACATATTTTCTTGATGACTTGAACTCTAGATTGAAAACTGGTTTTCTTCCCCAAGATATGCAACTATTTCCTCCCAGACACATAGTCCAAAAGAAGACAACCTTCCCTGAATGTTTCAGAAACTTGATTGAGAGAACTTGTTGGGGAAATGTACACAGGACAAAATTCTGGCAGTAGGTGTCAAAAATGTAATGGGCTAATCGTGTTCAGGACATTTAATCTTCAGCTATGTCTTATTTATGCCAGTTTGAGTGGCATAGGCCATAAAAAGGAACTTCATATCCAGGGTGGCATCCCCACACTGCCCTCAGCCGCCACCTGGAACCTAGAATAGTAACAGCCATCATTGGTGTGGCATTTACAGGACAGTGGACACTTTCTCTTGGATGCAGTCAGCTACAACATAATGGAAACAGCGCTAGTTTAGATGTCAGATGCCTAGATCTATTTTCTCATCCCTCTGACTGTATTGTGATGATCAAGCGGTCAACCTTCTCTCATCTATAAACAGCAGTTCCCTAGCCTGCTGTTGAGAGGATTAAATGAGGGCCAGTTAGTTCCCAGTGACACTTAATGACGTGAACCCTGATCAGCAAGTCCTAGAGTGTCTTGTGCCTTCGTTTTCCCGTCTAATTCACTTTTGGGAGTCATCAGATCCATTCTATAGAAATACTTGACCGTTTTTTAGGATCTATTTGGATCTCTTTTATCTTCTTGAGTAGAACATTTTAACTTTGAATCTCTTCCTGGGCTTGTTTGGACTAACTTCACATACCCTCAATTATACTGCAGCCAGATGTTCAGATCCTCTGAGGAGAGATGGACTGGAAGCCTTTCATAACCAGAAACTAAAAGGCTATGGGAACAACTCAGGGTATCTGTAGGTTAGCTGACCATAGAAGAACTACCAGCACTTGAATTCTTAAAAAATTCAGTGTTCAGACCTTCAGCAAGGAATGTAAGAGCTTCAGTGCAAAAGCTGCCTGCACAGCTATTCATGTGTAAAGTCCAGATTTAACATCCATGAAGCAGGGTGGGGCAAGTGTGGACAGGGTAGATACAAGGAATAGTTGATATTCTGCTCATTTCATGGAGCTCTGAGGATCAACAAATCTATTATGGCCATCCTTACTAAACACTAAAAGTAAATCCATTCAAATGTGAAAAAGCAAATAAATGATTTTACTGTGATAAAATATAAAGAGCAAATGTATAACTATAACCCTTTATATTTAGAACTCAGTGACATTAATTGAACTGAAAATATTATGTAACCATCACCAGGACAACTTTTTCATTACCCCAAATAGAAACTATGCCTATTAACTATCAGCTCTCCAGTTTCCCTTTTGTCAGTCCCAAGTAACTTCTCATGTATTTTCCATTTCTGTGAATTTGCTTATTTTAGATGTTCCATATAAGTGCACTAGGACAGTGCTCAGCGAAGTGTGTGTGGCTTGCTGTACTTGGCGCTGTGGACCCACAGCTCATCGTTCGCCTGCTGCTGCTTACTTGAACTGTTTCCACTTCCCGGCTAGTGTGCACCATGCTGCCAGGAGCACTGACGTGCCCACATCTGACGGCGTCTTGTTTCCAATTCTGCTCCATAGTGGAGTTGCTTGGTCATATGATAATTTTGTTTAGTTCCGTGAGGAACTGCCGGTCTTGTTTCTTATAAAGACTTCTTCAATTTCATCCTCTGAGAAGTGTGTATTCATCTCAGATGCCCATTTCTGGATTAGGTCTTTAAATTTAAGGGCCCTAATGTATTTTAGTTCTTTATAAATTCTAGAGAGCAGACCTTTGTCTCAGTGCTTATTAGTTAACTTTTTTTGAAATTTGTGGGCTGTCTTTTCACTTTGTTGGTAATTTCTTTTGCCATGCAAAAACTTCTCAATAAGAATTGGTCCCAGTTGTTAGTTCTTTCAAGCATTTCCCGTGCAATTTCATTTTTGTTCATAAACTCTTTGCCTACCCCTATGTCTTCAAGAGTTCCTCCTACTTTCTCTTCCAGGAGATTGAGTGTTTCTGTTTTAATGTCTAGATCTTTAATCCATTTTGACATTAGCTTAGTGCATGGTGATAGAACTGGGTCAAGTTTTAGTTTTCAGCATGTTTTTCCACCATTAAGTATAAAATATAAAGCCTTGTTAGTATGCTGAGCTGTAAGAGGCTCAAGTCAACAACTTCTGACACTGACAGTCTTACAGAAAATGCGCTACTATTATGGACTACTGGACTGCATTGGAGTATTGTGCTGAATTCACACATCTACAAAACTAAACAAAAAAAGGAGATACAAATGAAGGACCATTTTGTATCTGTATATTCAAAATAGGATAAATATATAGCTACATTCTCTTAATTCAATGAATAGAAAGATTTGTTCTAATAGTGATTGTGGACAGGATACCATGTTTGCATCTTGTACAATGCATAACCACTAAAAAGACAACAATATGCCATGTATTAATTATTGAAACTGTCCTTATAATCAGTTTTTAAAACTGTCTCATTGCTATTTGTTTCTCAATAAAATTATTTTTAAAAAGGGACTTCTTCAGTTTTCTTCTTTTTTTACTTTAAAGAGAAAAAATAAAAGAGTTTCAAAACAGGTTAGGAGAGTTACAGTAATTAATACATTGTGTCGTTGCCTTTGTAGTAATTCGGATAACGTGACATAGGCATAATATCTTGTCCAAATTTGTTAGCACAGATCTTTCTTTTCAACGAAATGAGAAAAACTAACTATATCACTGTATCTTCTGTACAAATGTATTTTCCCCTCCTTTCTTTCCCATTTTCCTCACGTTTGTCTTTTCCTTTGAACAATGGCTTCCCAATTCATGGTATTTATTATACATTATGGATCTTATTTATTTGTTGAGTTTTTTACTCTAGAGAAGCAATATGATACTTATACATATGGGCCTGGTATATTTTATTTATGAGTATGGTCTCCAGTTGCATCCATTTACCTATAAAAGCCTCCAGTTTAGCCTTCTGTAGGGCTGAGTACTAGTACTTCATTAAGGAAAAGACTACCATATCATTTTATCTATTCCTTGGTTGATAGGCATTTGGGTTGTTTCTAAGATTTAGCTATTACAAACAGCTGCTATAAACACGGGTATGCATATATTGCTGTGGTATGATGTTTTTAATTCTTCTGGGAAGATACTGAAAGGAAAATAACTGGGTTGAATGGGACTTCTAATCCTAATTTCGAAAGGAATTTTCACACTGGTTGCACCAGTAATTTGTATCTCTCAAATGACCAATGATGTTGGACACTTTTTCATATATTTATTTGTGTTTATATTTCTTCATCTGAGAAGTGTGTATTTATCCCAGATGTCCATTTTTGGATGTGGATCTATGAATCTTGACAGCCTGATTTTTAAAACATTCTTTAAATGTTCTACATATAAGTCCTTTCTCTGAAGAATAACCATCATTTTTCCTACTCTGTGGATTGTCTTTTCACTCTGTCTTTTCATTTCTTTTCTTTTTTTGTAGCTGGACAACCTGGCAGTCTCCCTTTGGAGTGGGTGGTACTGAAGCAGCATGTGGTGCTTGGGAATCAAACAACAGTTCCTGCACTTGCCTGAGCTCACCAAAGCATGCACGTTAGACCACTGAGCTATCTTGCCAGCCCCAGTATTTTCTTTTCTTGTGAAAATGTTTTTTTAATAAGGTGCAATTCCATTTGTTCATACTTGGTAGTATTTCCCTTGCAGTCTGGGTTTTCTTCATGAGCTCCCTGCCTACCCCTGTGTCTTCAAGATTTCTGACTACTTTCTCTTCCCATAAATTTAGTACCTCTGCTTTATTATTTAGATATTTGATCCATTTTAACTTTAGTTCAGTTCATGATGATAGACACTGGTCTAGTTTTAATCTTCAGCATGTAGAGGCAGTTCTTCCAGCACTATTTATTTAAGAGGCTATTTTTCTTCTCTCAGACTTGCATTTGTTTGTTTGTTTGTTTGTTTGTTGCCAATGTCATGCTGATTTTGACACAGTAGCTATGTTTTATACTTTGAGTTCTGGAATTGTGATACCCCTTGATTTCTGCTTGTTGCCCAGAGTTGATTTTGTTATTGTAGGTCTCTTTAGATTCCAAATGACATAAAGAAATATTTTGTGTACCTCTGTGAAGTATGCTAAATGGGACTGCATTATATCTATACAGCAGTTTTGGGAGTATGGCCATTTTTACTATGTTGGTTCTTCCAATCCAAGAACAAGGGATAGATTTTCATTTTCTGATATCTTCATTGATCTCCTTTTTCCTAGAGTAATTCAATTTTCACTGACCAAATCTTTTAATCATTTGTTAGAATTATTCTTAATTATTAGAAGCTATTGACTTTTAAAAGCTATTGTGAAAGGTGTTCCTTCCTTAATATTTTTTTGTGAGTTTTGTTGCTTGCATGCAGGAATGCTACTGATTTTTCTGTGTTGACTTTGTATCATGTTACTCTACTGAATTTAGATATTAAATGTCCAAGATTTTGGTGGAGTTTTGGAATTCTATGAGGAGTATCATATCATCTGTAAATGATGATAATTTAACTTCTTTCCCTCCTATCCTTATTCCTTTTATTTCTCTCTCCTACCTAACTGCTCTGGCTAATGTTTCCAGAACTGTATTAAACAAGAGTCATAATGGACATTGTTGTCTTGTCTTTGAGAGTGAAAGCTTTCAGTTTTTGATATTTAATATTACACAGGGGCCGGAGAGATGGTTCAGTGCAATAAGCACTTCCCTCCCAAGTACAAAAGCCTGAGTTCAAACCTGGTTCTTAAAAAAAAATTATATCAACAGATGTTGGTTTGTCATAGATGACTTTTATAAAATTAAGGTGAAGACCATCTATTTCTATTTTCCATAGGGTTTTTTAAATGAATGGATGTTGAACTTTGTCAAAAGATTTCTCTACATCTATTGAGATGATCATGTGATTTTTGTCTTTGGTTCTGTGGACGTGGTATATTACATTTATTGATTTGCATATGTTGAAGCATCCTTGTATTCCCGGGATGAGTCCTCTTTGGTCATGATATATGATATTCATGATAAATTGGTGCTCTCTGTTTGTCAGTATCCTATTGAGGATTTTTGCATCTATGTTCATTAGAGAGATTGGAAGACTGACTTGCCCAGCAATTTCCCAGAGCCCCTACCCCCAAGCCCACCATGCAAGTGGGAATTTCTCCAATTCTCCCAGCACCCCCAAGCGAGCCCTGTTTGGTGAGTGTGTGGGAGAGCCTTTGGCTTCCCCCAACGCATTCTGCATCATCCAGAGCCCCTGATCCCAAGACCTCCGAGCAAGTGATCAGCCTGAGACACCCCAGACCGACTTGCCCAGCAATACCCCAGAGGACCTGCCCCCAAGTCCACCCAGAAAGTGAGATTTTTCTGAATCTCCCATCATCAGAACAACCCTTGCTCAGCCTACTGAGTGTGTGGGAGAGCTTCTGTGCTCCCCAATGCTCCCTGGACCACGGGCACAACACAGGGGAACCACAGGCTCACAGTTGTACCAGAAGTGCTCCAGCAAAAAGGAACTGAATACGACAGTGACATCCAGGCCAGGAATAACTGGACAATCTCAAATTTAATAGACTGGCACCCGAATCTCATAACGGGCTAAGGTCATAACAGCACCAATGCTCTACACAAAAGTCAGAGGTCAGTGCTATACAAAATGACAAAGACAAGGAGCAAAAGGCAATTTCAGGCCTTGAGTCTACCAATTAGTACAGAGGACACTAGATCAGCTGAAATGAATGAATTAACAGAGGCAGAAGCAAAGAAACAATAGCAGAAAGGGATAGAGGAACTCAGACAATAATTAATGCCTGAAATAAAAAAGAAATTTTTGAATACATATCATGGAAAGTAATGAATCAAATCCAGAAACGTATGGGGGAACCCAATGGCCACCCAGTACAAATGCAGAGAACACTATTCCAGCCGAAACATGCGAACTAATGGTGTCACAAGCAAAGAAACAATAGCAGAAAGGTAAAGAGGAATTCAAAGCAGAAATAATTTCTTAAATAAAAAAAAAGAATTATTTGAAATCATAGCCTCTGAAGTAGAGAATCAATTTTGGAAATATATAGAGGAAATCCAATTGGGCAAAAACTCTACAGTAAAAGAATTAATAGCTACTTCAAAAGAAGACATTGATTAAAAAATAGAGGAGATCACAAATATGACATATTCCTAGAATTAGCAATACAGAAAAGAAACAGATAACATGAAGCAGAGTCAAAGAGACATAGAAGAACTTAAAATCTCAATCATGAGTCTAAAAAACCATTTGAGTGAAAGCAATGACAGAGTTTCAGATGTCAAACATGCTAGTGAAAAGTTGAGAAAGGATCTCTTAAAAACAACGAGGATGCAGGAAAAAATAATCCATCACCTGCAAGATGATGCCATAATAAACACTGTGAGAATAATTGGTATCAATGAGAAGGAAGGAGTCAATATAAATGATATAAAAAGAATATGGGCAGAACTAATAGCAGAAAACTTCCCAAATATGAGGAAACAATCCAACATTTAGGTAACTGAAGCAAACAGAACACCAAATAACTTCAACCCAACTAAGAGCACACCAAGACATACAATAGAAAAGATCCAAGAAATTCAACACAAGAATAATATATTAAAAGCTGGCAGATCACATTCAAAGGAAAACCCATCAGAATTACAGTCTACTTCTCTACACAAACCATGAAGGCAAGGAGAGCATGGAATAGAGTTCTTCAAGTCCTGTATAAAAACAAATTCCAGCCCAGACTATTATACCCTGCAAAACTCCCTTTCAAGTTTGATGGAGAAGTGAGATACTTCCACGACAAGGAACAACTAAAGAATTTCATGATGACAAAGCCATCCCTACACAGGCTACTGAAAGATGTCCTAGAGAGAGACCACAGTGACCAGAATTCCATGAATGAATATGGAAGGAACCCACTAAACAGCACAAAAAATTAAACACAGGATAAAAAGGCGTAAACAACAGCAGGTAAATATCATGACAATCATAACTCAACACATTTCAATTATAACCACCAATGTAAATGGACTTACTTAACTAATTAAGAGAAATATACTGGCACAGTGGATTAGGAAACAAAATCCAACAATATGTTGTATTCAAGAAATACACTTAACTCAAAAAGACATTCATAGGCTCAAAGTCAAAGGAAAGAAAACACTACATGCCCCAGCACCTCAGAAAAAAGCAGGAGTAGCATTTCTTTTCTCAGACACTATCAACTTCAAACCAAGAATGATCAAACAACACAAAAAAGGCCACTATATATTAGTTACAGGAAATATTCAAGAGCAAGAGGTTACACTCATAAATATCTATGCACCAAACACAGCAGCAAATAATGGACATGAAAAATCTAACATTCGAGACCACAGTCTTAACAGGAGACCTTAACACCCCCTTATCTCAAAAAGATAGATCAACCCAACAAAAAATTAGCAAAGAAGTAGCAGAACTGAACCAGAGCTTGGCACAAATGGACCTGGTGGACATATACAGAGTGTTCCACCCAACCACAGCTGAATAGACATTTTTTTCAGCTGCACATGGGTCATTTTATAAAATAGACCACAAAGTAGTCCATAGGTCAGGCCTAGGTGTCTGCAAGAAAACAGAAATTATCCCATGAATATTATCTGACCACAGTGCAATGAGACTGTAAATAAATGACAAAAGAAACCAGAAAAACCCACTAAAATCAAGATATTAAACAACACCATACTCAGTAATCAAGGGGTCACAGATCAAATTAAACAAGAAATTCAACAATACCTACAATTCAATGAAAATTGTACAACTAACCACAATTTATGGGATGCAATGAAAGCAATTCTTCAAGAGAAAAACATATCTATGAACTCACACATTAGGAAAACAGAACGGAAATAGATGAACATCCTAATATTGAACTTCCAACATCTAGGAAAGGAAGAGCAAGCCAAAACAAAATCCCAAAAATGGGAAGAAATCATAAAGATTAGAGCAAAAATTAATTCAATTGAGATAAAAAAAAACAGTTCAAAGAATCCACAAATCAAAAAGCTGATTCTTTGAAAAACTAAATAAAATGAATACGCCTCCAGCCAACCTCATCAAAAAGAGGAAAGAAAAAAATTCAACTACATGCAACAAGGAATGAAAAGGGTGAAATCACCACAGACCCAGTGGAAATTCAGAAGATTATCAATAGGTACTTTGAGAATCTTTATGCTCACAGAACAGAAGACACAGAAGAAATGGACAGATTCCTGGAAAGATACAAATTACCAAAACTGAACCAAGAAGATATAACAACTCTCAATAAGCCAATAACAGCCAAAGAAATATGAAACGCTACAAAAAGCCTATCAACAAAGAAAAGTCCAGGTGCAGATGGATTCACAGCTGAATTCTACAAGAAATTTATAGAAGATATAATCCCTACACTCCTCAAACTCTTCAATTAAATTGAAAAGGAAGCAGTCCTCCCAAAATCATTTCTGGAGGCAAGTATTATACTGATTCCAAAACCAGGGAAAGACACACCCGAAAAAGACAGCTATAGGCCAATCTCCCTCATGAACATAAGTGCAAAAATCCTCAATAAAATCTTATTTTATTGAGTTAATAAAATCCTATTTTATTAATGAATACAGCAAATCAGAAAGAAGATCATACACCATGACCAGGTAGGATTCATTGCAGGGATACAACTATGGTTCAATATTTGAAAATCTATAAGTGTAATACACTATATTAATAGACTGAAATCTAAAAACCACATCATCATCTCAATTGATGTAGAAAAACATTTGACAAAGTCCAACACTCATTCATGTTAAAAACCCTATAGAAAATTGGAATAGATGGCCTCTACCTCAATTTGATAAAAAGCCATCTATAACAACCCGATGGCTAATATAATTCTAAATGAAGAAAAGCTGAAATTTTTTATCCTCAGATCAGGTACAAGACAAGGATGTCCTCTATCACCCCTCCTATTTAATGTATCTTTGGAATCATTAGAAACAGCGATTAGAAAAGAGGGAGAAATAAAAGGAATAAGAATAGGTAAAGAAGCTAAATTATTACTATTTGCAGATAACATGATACTTCATTTGGAAGACCCAAAAAATTCCACCAAGAAGCCACTAGAACTGATACAGAAATTCAGTAGCATAGCAGGATACAAAGTCAATACTCAAAAGTCAATAGCATTCCTCTACACAGATAACAAACACACTGAGAGGGAAACTATAGAAACAATACCTTTTACAATAGCAGTGCATAAATTGAACTACACTGGAATTCACTTAACCAAGGATGTCAAAGATCTTTTCATGTAAAATTGCAACACCCTAAGAAAAGAGATCATAGAGAATTTCAGGAAATGGCAACATATTCTCTGTTCCTGTATAGGAAAAACCAACATCATATAGATGGCCAAACTCCCAAAATTGCTGCACATATTTAATGCAATTCCTATCAAACTGCCACCAACATACCTCCCAGACCTAGAGAAATCGTTCCTAAAATTTATCTGGAACCAGAAGTGGCCTAGAAGAGTGAAGGCAGTCCTGGCCAACAAAGACATGGCCAGAGTCATCACAATTCTTGAGTTGAAATTATACTACAAAGCTACCATGAGAAAATCAACATGGTATTAGCAACAAAATAGACCTGAGGATCAATGGAATAGATTAGAAGATGCAAAGGCCTCTGCAAACACACTCAGCCACCTGATGTTTGGCAAAGGGGCCAACCACACTTACTGGTAGAAAGATAGCCTCTTTAACAAATGGTGCTGGAAAAACTGGCTTTCTACATGCCGAAAACTAAAACTTGACCCAGGTCTATCTCCATGCTCTAAGCTAAAATCAAAATGGATTAAAGATCTAAACATTAAAACAGAAACAATCTCCTGGCAGGGAAAGTAGGAGGAACCCTTGAAGACATAAGGGTAGGCAAAGAGTTCATGAACAAATATGTATTTTCACAGGAAACACTTGTAAGAATTAACAACTGGGATCAACTCTTCTTGACAAGTTTCTGCACATCAAAAGAAATTGTCAACAAACTGAAAAGACAACCCATATATTTCGAAAAGATCCTAAATAATAAGCACTCAGACAAAGATCTTCTCTATAATATATAAAGAACTAAATATATTAGGGCCCTCAAAATTAAAGACCCAATCCAGAAATGGGCATCTGAAATAAATATACACTTCTCAGAGGACAAAATTAAAGAAGCGAATAAATATATGAAAACATGCTCCACATCGCTAGCCATCTGTGAAATGCAAGTTAAACAAAAATGAGATACCATGTCACTCCAGAAAGAATAGCTATCATAAAGAAATCAACCAACAACAAATGTTGGACAGGATGTGGGGAAAAGGGAGCACTTCACTGCTGGTGAGAATGTAGACTGGTACAACCATTGTGGAAATCAGTTTGAAGACTCCTCACAAAAGTAGAACTGGAAATGCCATTCAAGCCGGCTATCCCCCTACTGGGAATTTTCCCAAAGGAAATGAAAACATCATATCATAGTGATATATGAGTACCTATGTTTATAGCAGCACAATTTGTTTTTTTTTTTTCTTTTTGCTTGATGAATAAGTTTATTTGCCTTTATCTGAAAATTCTTCATAGAAATTTGGTTTAACTTTCAGAAGCCCGCTTGTGAGCTCTGAGGAAGCTTGCCTTCTTTTGAGCTACCCGATCTTTCTTCCGGGCAAAGGACATTTTGGGATGGTTCCACCTCTTCTTTTTAACTTCTCTCTTTGGCTTCTTTTCATAGACTGGATTCTCTCGTATAGCAGCATGAGCTTTCTTATACATCTCCTCCATCATGTCTGGAGTTACATTGTTCTTTATGTACTGAGAGAACTGTTTCTTGTAAGCATCTTCATCTTCTTCCATTAGGTAACGCATATAGTCCATGACACTCTGACCCATGATGCACTTCCGATGTACCTCTGCATTGAACTCCTTGCTTTCGGAATCATAACCAGGGAATCATTTGGTACTGTGAGGGACAGACAAGCCTCCATCCACATCACCCTTTAGGGCTCCAAAAACTTTATTGCCAGTTGTAATTCTGGCTCGGCCTGCATCCAAATAGCAGGTGAAGGCACCAGGTTTTCTATCAATGCTTTCCACATTGTATTCATCTCCAGTCACCTCCACTTGGCCTTCATAGATCTTATCCATTCCAAACCTATTGAGAAGCCTGCGGGCCAGCAGCAGGCCAGTACAATATGCTGCAGCATAATTTGTTAGGCCAACTTTCACACCGTATTTTGGTAGTTCATGTGCATATGCTGTACAAACTATCATGTCCCCTTCAACACGGGCATAAGCAATCTGACAAATGATATCTCTGTTAATTACATGATCCTGTATTTAGGTGTGTTGTACTTATTTCTGTGCTGTATTACCAAGTGTTTCCTAGCATAGTAATCAGTTTTACCCTCTCGTCGTCTTCTAAACTTCACTTGGTACCTCTTAAAGTAGGCCTTATTCTTGACAACCTTAACAAAATCCATCCTGTGTAATATAGACCCACGTCCGCGGCCCTACACAGACCTGCAGGCCAAGCAGCTCCACAGGGGGCTAGCAGCACAATTTGTGATAGCAAAATCTTGGAAACAGCCAAGATGTCTCTCACATGAAGAATGGTTGAAAAAGATATGGTATTTCTATACAATGGAATATTACTCAGATATAAAGAATGATAAACTTGAAGCATTTATATTGAAGTGGATACCACTTGAACATACACTCATAAGTGAAATGAAAACCAGACACACATGTGCAAATATCATATAGTCTCCCTAGTATAAGAAATCAAAAGAAGAAATACAAATAAAAATGTATAACAACAGCTAAAAAGAATTTAGTCAGATAGGGTAAACTGAACTGCATATGTTGTAGGGTACTAATCAGTTTCTCTTCTGGATGGTTAACCACCTAAGTTCACAGATCAAAAATGGCAGAAATGGTAGGGCTGCAAGATCAGCCAATATCTTGGCCGTAGCCTTTCAAGATCAGTGAAGACTCAGGACATAGGAGAACCTGTACTGTAACATCATGGAACTCAGTTGTGCACCAAATTTTCTGATCAAGGAGATTATGGAGCCACAGGGGAATGTGATCAATGATCTATAGTGTGCCTAAGGAGAGTCACATGGAGAGAAAACTTTCTCTCAGGCTTTCACAGAAAGCAAACTGTTCAAGCAATGGCTGTGACTCATCCATATGGCTCACACTAACAAAGGATCTACAGAGTGAGGTACAGGGTACAGGATAAACCATGAGGGAACTTTACTGACCTCATCAGATGCAAAAACTGCATTTTTTGTTATACAGGTCTTGCTTTATCTCGGTCTTAACCATCCAGCAGAAAAGGATAAAAATTATATATATATATATATATATATATATATATATATATATATATATATATATATATATATAATAAAGCCATAATAAGAAGCTGAGCTGTAAATGTCTCTAGTCAACAACTTTTTCAGATAACCCACTATTTTTGTGGACTCCTGGACTTTGTTTGATTGTTTTGTTGAGTTCAGGTACCTATAATAATTGAATAACAATGGAATGTCCATCTTTGATAGGAGTAAACAAAAGAAAGGGGATACAAATGTGTTTGTATAAACAGTACAGTTAGGATAAATATGCAGTACTTCTGTATAATTCTATGAGAAGCAAGATATGCACTAATAGTGTTTGGACAGGATATTCTGTTGGTCTCTTGTACTATGGACAACCACTAGGAAGATAACAAGGCCAAAAATATTAATTATTGAAACTGTACTATAATTCAGCTTTATAAAATAAGGTAAGTACACAGCTACATTCTCTTAATTCATTGATTAGAGACATCTGCTTTAATGGTGTTTGAAAGTAGAATATCAAGAATGTGCCTTATTCGACAAAAAAACCACTACAAAGACAGTATGCAATGTATTAGTTATTGAATCTGTCCTGCTAATTTGATTTGAAACTGTCTCATTGCTATTTGTTCTTCAATAAAATAAAATAAGAAAAGATTGGTCTGTAATTTTCACTTTTGGTTACATTGTTCTCTGGTTTTAGAATCAGGGTAATACTTGTTTCCAGGAATGATTTTAGAAGTACTGCTTCCCTTAAAATATGCTTAAAGAGTTTCATCATTATTGGCATTATTTCTTCTCTAAATTTCTTTTAGAATTTAACAGTGATTCATGGCCTGGGTTTTTCTTTCAAGGTAAATTTTTAATTATACTTTCAATTTCATTGGATAATATCAGATTTTTAAGAATTTTTATATCTTCTTGGTTTAGTTTTGGCAATTATATTAATCTAAGAATCTGTCCCTTTCTTCTGTGATTTCCATCTTATTAGAATATAAGTTCTCATTGTAAATATTGATGATTTCTGAGATTTCCTTGAGATTCATTGTGATTTCTCCATGAAATTCTTCATTGTTTGAATTTGTGTTTTTTCTTTCATCTTTTTAATTACATTGACAAGTGATTTATCAAGTCTTTGTTTTATAAATTTTATTTATTCAATTTAGTTAATAATTTTATTTATTCTTTCAAAGAACTGTTTGATTCATTGAATCCTTGTATTGTTTTCTTAGTCTTTACTATATTAATTTCTTCTTTTATCCTTACAATTTCCTCCTTCATATGAACTTTGATTTGATTTGCTCTTCTTTTTCTAGATGTTTGAGGTTCAACATTATTTTGTTCATTTGAAATAAGTTTGCTTTCCTGATGTGTGAGATCATCACTATAAACTTTCCTCGTAGTACTGCTTTCACTGCATCCCATCAGTTTCAGTATGTTGTGTTCACATTTTATTGTATATACTGCTTAATTTCATCTTTCATTTCCTCTGCTTAATTTCATCTTTCATTTCCTCTGTGATCCGTTGGTTGTTCAGAAGTATGCGTTAAGGTAGTTTTGTGTTTTACTTTGTCATTAATTTCCAGTTGCATTTGCTATCGTCAGATAGTATGTATTGGATGATTTCAATTGCTCTATATTTACTTCACCATGTTTTGCCAGCTGAAATCTGGTCTGTTTTGCAGATTGTCCCACGTGCAGCTGAAGAGAATGTCTATTCTGATATTTTGGAGTAGAACACCCTGTAGAAAATCTATCGAATCCATTTGTTCACAGGTTCTCATATTTCTTTGTTGATTTTTTTATCTAGTTGTTCTATCTATTTGTGAGAGTGAGGTACTGTGGTCTTCTACTACAACTCTGTTAATGCTTATTGGATTTTTCACATCTCTTAATATTTGTTCTATGTAGATGTATGAACTTGTGTTTAGTACATAAATATATTTTATTTTTATCTCTTCTCATTGGAGTTTTTCTTAACAAGTATGTAGTGAATACTTTTCCCTTTTTGATCGGTTTTGAAGTAAACCTTGCATGGTCCTCAAATAAACCAGCTACCATCCATTTTTCTGGGTTTGTGTGGGACAAAGAGTTGTTTTCCATCCTTTGACTTTTAGTTCATGAATCTCTTTTTTGTTTAAATATGTTTCTTGAATGCAGCATATTGTTGAATCACACTTCATCCATTTTGCTGGTCTGTTTCTTTTCATTGGTGAGTTGAAACCATTTATATTAATGATTCTAATTGATATGTACTGGCATTTGTTTTTCATGTTTTTTGATATTGTCTGTTTCATCTTTCTCCTCTGTTTAATTGTTTGTCCTGCCTGAAAGCTCTGCTCTATTGATATTCATGTATTCATTATCTCTTTCTAATATGTCCTGCCGAGCAATCTGGAGAGGTTGGTGCTCTTTGTTATAGAAAACAAAGAATCCAGAGAAAGAAGCATATTGTCTATAAAGGAAAACCCATAAAAATCACAGCAGACTTCTCAACACAAACTTGTGAATCAAGGAAAGCTTAGAGGGGGTATTTCAAGCCCTAAAGGAAAACAATCTTCAATCCAGATGAGATCGTCTATGTTGATGATTATAACTGATGTGTACTGGCATTTATTTTTCTAGTTGTCTTCCTATTGTTTGTTCCATTCTTCTCCTCTGTTTAATTGCTTGTCCTGCCTGGAAGCTCCTTTCTATTCATGTGTTCAGTTCTTTGTGATAAACTATCTTATTTCTCCATAAATTTTTAAAGATTATTTTGTTGGCTACATCAATCTGGTTTAAAGATTGTTTTACTTTAAGACTTGAAACACCTCACTCCAAACTTTCCTTGGTTTGAAAGTTTGAACTGAGAAGTCTGCTGTTATTTTGGTGGGCTTTCCTTTATAGATGGTATGTTTTTTCTTCTCTAGATGCTTTTAATATTTTGTTCTTATATTGAATTTCTGGAATCATGTTTATTATGTGCCTTCATATAGATTTATTTTGGTTATGGCTATTTGGAATTTTGTATGCTTCGTTGTTTCTCCACATCCTCATCAATCCTGGCATCTTCTTTTTGTTTTGTTTTGTTTTGGTTTGGTTTCCACAACCATCTTGTATGTAAAGTATTATAGAAATTTCTTTAAGGCATAGTGTAATACTCATAACCTTCAGAAAGGGTCATCACTCAATAAATACTTGTGAACTGAATATCAACTACATATAGATGGCTTCCTTTAGAAAATATTTCTTGACTAAGGTTCGATGCATCCCTGTGTATATCAGAGAAAGACGTGAAAGCTAGAAATAAATATGGCTGTGAAATTAAATAGGAAACTTTGACCCAACAAATTGAGCAGTAGAAAGATCATCTGCCAAGTAATCATAGATGACAAGCAAGGACTCAAAACTCCTGGTACCTAACACTTGACCTTTCCTTACAGATGCTAACCCATAAAGCTTGAATCACAATCTGTACTTGATTGACCAGAAACTCATGAAATTATTTTGATATAACTTTTTACTGGAATTGATTAAGTTTTATATTTTGAATCATGGTGGATATATTCACTATAGCTGAGATACTTATTATAGGAACCCATTGTCTTTCCTTCTCTCACAGCTTCTTTCTGTGCCTCTTAGTGTTTTAGCACAATTTTATTTCTCTTCTGTCAAGGAAAGGTTGTGAAGCAAACTTCCAGGCTCACAGCTCAATAATTGCATTTGAGTGTTTATTTTTACATAGAGGTTAAACTGGGAAAGAAAACAAAGCATGAAAAGTTTTAGCCACTTGAAGTCTTAAGATGAATTTGAAGAATCTTTGAAATAATAATCTATGTCAAAACAAAATCAGACTACAATTAAAAGGGGAGAAAAGAGACCTACAACATCATGTTTACTATTTAAAGAAGGCATGCCATGGAATAAAGTAGATTATTAAAAGTTTAAGAAAGATATATCTTACACTTACTTCCATGCTTCTAGAACAGAAATGTCTTGTTTTTTTTTTCTGTCTACTCCTTATTTACCTCCTTTTATTAGTAGTTGAAAAACAATCATTTGTAATAAAGTCTGCATTTCCTACTTTTTCTTTCAGCTGAGCTTACCAAGGTGATTATCTTATTAGTGTGACAGAGAAGTAAGCTTTTTTCCTCTCCCAGCCATTGGAATGTGTCTGCAAACTTGGGAATGGGGGACAGAAAGAACCTGGGTTCCATTTATCACATACCAGCTGTGGCCTGAGTCCTGATTATGTTGCTAGGGGGAAAAAGGCAAACCTGTAATAGTCTAAGTCACTATTACTGTGGATATTTGGTAAGTTATGACAAAATGTACTCAGTAGCAATATGCCCCTTTTAGTCTCTGGAAGTATGAGTATTCAGTCAATAGTTGTAATTGTCACAAAATAAGTAAAAAGTGTGTTGTTGCTTTCTTTACATTTTTAGAAGGTACACTGTTCAGTAGTCCCAAAGACAGACAGACAAACAGACAGACAGACAGATAAGATGATTGAGACATGGATCATTTTAACATGGTAAGCAAAGTAGTTAGAAGGTAGAATTTATTACACACATATATGCATACATACAAACATTACATATATATATATATATATATATTTGCATTCATGTTATTTCAAATACAATATATATGATATGTATATAATGTCTAGATAGATAGATTAAATACCATACAGTGGAAAAATCCAGTGAGCCAAGCCACAAATATGGGAACTGTCACGGGAGTGATTCAATCTTTTAGAAGCAATTTGCCAGTATGTACTACAACATTAAAAGGTTTATTCTCTATTATACAGTAATTTTGTTTCATAGTGATCTGCTCTAAGAAAAGAGTGTAGCAAAAGAGTTACATCTGTTACCATAGAACTAGGTATGTAGAAAGTTTCCAAATCTAAGGAATGGGACCATGAGCCCAAGTGTCAAGAAGTGTCCCATTGGCAGTTTTTTGAAAGCCTTTAGCATAGGTTGGTTGGCACTGAGAAAAGAACTCTGGCACTCACTCCAGACCTTGAGAAGGTCTGCCCCAAAAGAAAGAGGGCTTCTCACAGAAGATGAAGAAACTGTCTCCAGAAAGACGATGCAGAGGCCTGAAAATGGTCCAGCACTCAGGCAAGAAATGAAAACACAGGCATGGTTGGGTTTAACACAGCTGGGTAGAGACCTGCTGCTTTGGTGACCATCAGAGGCCTAAGAACTGTCCAGCACTCAGGGAATAAATGAAGACATAGGCATGGTTGAGTTTAACACAACTAAGTAGACAGGGTCTTTAGCAGAGAAGAAATCAGGTCATTCACCTGGGAGATAAACCTGCTTCACCCATGAGCACCAGCTGCAGTGGCAGCAAGGACGTGCTGCCCCCAAGTGGCTGTGTGAAGAGTAGGCCTCCTGCAGGGGCCAGGAGCAGGAGAGCAGGAGACCCTGTAAGGTCCTGGGCTTGCAGGGAGCATTGGAAATGGGATGTGTGCTCAAAAGATAGGCAGATGGGGATGGAAACCAATAACATGTGTGCCCACAGGCCCTGAAGTAGCCTACCTACATGTACAAGGTTGGGTAAAATTAAGTAACTTGTGATTTGCTCAGTAACCTGTGGGTTTGATATGATCTATGGATGCTCAGTTTTCCAGCCTGACCTAACATTTTCCCTGTACTGTAAAGGCTGCACTCCTGCAAACCATATTCATCATGTTCCCTGGGCATGAGTGTCCATTTGGTTATTATCGAGGGATAATTTAGATAAATTTGGACAGCAGAACCTTTACAAATTTTAAAGGTAGAAAGAGAGGATGAGATGTTGTCTCTGATAAGATCCACCCAGGTGGGTGGGTATCGGTACTGGCTGACCAGAAGTGTTGCCAGCAGCACCCAAGAGCCCCAAGGATGGAGAGCAGCTTCACAGCTGCATTTCTATATCCTGGTTCCTCAGTGGGAAGCACCTGGAGAGACTGCACAAGCTTTACATTCCCTGCTACACTTCAGAGTGAAAAAGCACAGAGGGGGTTCTGCCTCTGTAACTCAACTCAGGTTACTACAGCATAGCCTCATGCTTCCATGCCTGAGTTGGAGTATCACTTGCCCCTCACTTCACTCCACGATCTGCCTCTGACTGTGACAAAACCTTGGACAAGGTTGCTCACCAATTTTTCTTGGCCAGTTTCTCTTCTGTAAAACAGATTAATAAAAGTACCTCACATGAAACTGTTGTGTTGGTTAGATTATGTGATCCCTCTCAGCATCTATAAGCATGAAACAGCATTATAACTGAATTTTGCATGATTAAAGAACTATATTAGCAAATCTATTTCAAGAATAAATCTATAAATCTAAGTGAGGTTGGTCACAAAAATACACCATTGGTTCAATATCTAAAATCAATCAATGGCATAAATTATGCACATTGCAAACAATGAAAGCTACAGGATTGTATAAATTGGCGTTGAAAAAAAGTTTAAAATTAAACAACCACAGAATTAAAATTTGATTTTGATTAGGACTTTGATGAGGACAACACACAAAACTCAACTGTATTTCTACACATTAACAATGAACAGTTACAAACTGAGCTTTAAAAAATACTTAGAAATTCAAAAATAATGAAATACTTATGTATAAATATAACAAAATCTGCACAGTATCTGTATGTGAAAACTACAAAGTGTTGGTTAAATAAAAGAGAATCTAAATGGTAAAAAAAATAACGAACTATAATATTTGATATAAAAAGGAATAAAAGTTTTATATATGACATGATTTCTGAAATCCATGAACTGAAACATGCCAATATTTTTGGTATGTTATCAGACATTTTTGTATATCTTCTGTCTAGGTAATTTTTTTCTGATTGATTTGTTTTCTTCTTTTTCCTACTTTTTCAAAATTATGTATAATAGATACATAGACACTATTTTATAGAAGGAATAACATGTTCCTATGGTTTATGTCTAGATGTCCTCCCAAAGCCTCATGCAGTCATGGGTCATCTTCTGGTGTTTGTGATTGATTATTGTGGGCGTAGGTGCTGCACCTGGACTGCGGCAGGTAATCAGTACCATAATGTAAGGAGGGGAGAGAGGCTGGCTAGCTGTTTGAGCTGCTGCTATTCCCTTTTGCTCTCTGCTCTTTGCCACTGCCATGGAGGGCTGTTCTCTGCCATGTGCCACTCTGCCTTGGAACTAGCCAAGTATGGACTGAAACCTCCACTGACTGTGAACTAAATAAACCTTTCCTTCCTTCATTTTTGGGCATCAGGCATTTGTTCAGCAATGAGAGAAAAATAACTAAGACAAATGTAATGTTATTAAAATAATTTAGGAAATGACCTAAATTCTCATTTAAACCTTAGTATCACTCATAATGCCCCATGCAAAGACACACACCCAACTCATACTGCCTCCTTTACATCTAATTGTTACTTTTAAAAATTCTTTCTCTACCAGCCCAGAAGCAAGTGAACATGGTAACTCAGGACTAGGGAGCAATAAAGTTGCAGTTCAGAGAATTTGCAAACAGTGAGCTCTGGAAAGAATACAGGAGTGTGGGCATTATTCTAGGGAGACCTTTTGATTCTACTGCCAAGTAAGAGAAGAAACTACTGCTGCAGCCACCTGAGGACTAATGTCTGCTGAGGACCAATATTCAGAAGTTTAAATTAGAACTTAGATTCTTTCCCTCTGATGATAAGCTCTACAAGTTGCAGGTAGTCCTGCTGTATTGATTACTCTCCTTTCACTGGGACAAAATATTCAGCACCTAAGTCTTAAAAGGGGGGAGGTTTATTTTACCTCATGGCTTCAGTGAGTTCAGTCCCTGGTTAGTGGGCTCTGAGACAGAAAGATCATGGGAGAAGGATGTGGTGAGGGCGGGCTGCTCACATCACAGCAGCTGGGAGCTAAAGAGAGACAGGAGGAGCTGGGGACAGGAATGCAGCCTTCCAAGCCACTCCCCAGGGGTCTGACTATTCCTGCCACCCCCAACTCCTAATAGCCTGACTAGATGCTGACTCATCAGTGAATGAATCCAGTGGTGAGTACAGTGCTTTGTGATCTAACTACCTTCCAAAAGACCTGCCTCTGAATACTGGGACTCTAGAAAATAATTTATATCTCCTAATGTCATAGCATTATTATTAATAATGTCTCCTTTAACTTTCAAAAAAGGTCTCAATTTAGATAGTTACATATGTGTACCTTATGCAAAACGTATCCAAATAATGGTGAGGCCAGGGAATTCAATGAAAGTTTGTAAAAGCAATCTGTACTAGATCCCTCCTTAGTTAACTAGCCAAGAAAAGCATCTGCTTTGTTTGATGAGCTCCTTCATTTCAAATAGGAGCTCATGACCACGTCTTAATCTTTTCTATATTGCTAGAACTGTGTACAGCACCAATCTGTAGAAAAGCAGCAGCCTTTGATGAACTTAGCTGAACTTGCCTTGAGTCACAGCAAAGAGGCAATAGAGTAATTCATTATTTGGGTTTATCCATTAATCATTTTCATAGATGTTGTTTCCCAATCAACATCTTGAGAAGAAATGAATTTTTATATTTTAATATCTTATTTTATGCCTTTATTGGACTTGGCATTGGGTGGCAATGCCCAAAAGACCCATCTATCAAATGAGTCACTAGGCTGTATGGGAGAAGTCAAACAATGTGTCATTACAAAGATATTGCTGTCATGACTATGATGTAGTGGGTGAAATAAAATATATATGTAGTATATTTTTTTATTTGTTTTGACATAAATTTGATACCTATAGCAGTCATCCTCATTCCTTTCCATTACCTATGCTTCTTTTCTCCATCTCTTTACCTGAGCATGTGAGTATCTTAGTTCCAAGGTGGGATAATGTGCTTCGGGAAGCATGGCAATGCTGTTCTGAATGCAAACGGGGTAGATCTCATTCCTAAAAAGTTCTTTTGGGGTTCATGAAAAGCTAAACAAGAAAATCTCTGCATAGCATGTGCAAGATGAGTGCTACAAAGTTAAAGGGAAAAGAGAGCAAAGTGGTTTTAGAGTCACAGAGAGAGGCTTTCTTCAGGATGCTAGACAGGGCAAGGGCTGAGTGCTGAAATGAACTGCCAAAGCTCTCTTCTGGACAGGCCCACACTGTGCAGATGGAGGTTTGAAGCTTCTAACCAAAATTTCAGGACCCCACCCCACCCCACCCCAATGGGACACAAAAGCCATAGGATAAACTCATAGTTCAAGAGCAGAGTCTCATGGCCACAATTCAGGGGTGCCAGAATGATGACTTGTGGCATGGGGGTTGTCCACGTGAACCAGGGTCTGGATGGTCTTAGCTTTACTTGTGTCTCCTGAAACTTAGACAACCCTCCAGAGATGAATGGCAGGGGGGAGCAGACATTCTAAACTGCTGGAGAATACATTGCCCATTTCTGGTTAAATGACATTAAGTTTAGATTTGAAAAACAGAGAAAGTGGTCTCCTCTGCAATTTCATTGGTGAACCAAAATATACCTGTGCTATGTGTGTCGGTCACGATCAGGAAATGATAAAAACTGTAGGTGCTGATAGCTTGGGAGGAGCAGGAGAAACACTATCCTTGGAGCTGGGTATCGGCGCTGCTGTGCATGTGAATTATCTGGGGGCCACAAGCATAGCTGAGGAGAGGCAGGGTGTGTGGGACATTGCACATCACATACTGAACAACATCAGCCTGGATGCTTTCCTATTTCAATGTGAACTTGACACAGACTTGACCCCATACAATTTAAGCTGAAGAACTGGGCAGTAAGTCATAGATGGGCATCCAGGTTTGCCTGTCACCCTGCTAGCTTCCCGTGTGCCACAATTCCACTGGAGCCAGATGAGCAATTTTTCTGGTGATGCTTCATGTGACATTTTCATTCCCTGTGCCTTTACTTGTATAACCATTAGCATTGGTACATTGTCAGACATGTTCAAAGATAAGTACATCTTCATTGTTATTGAACAAAGTTTGCATTAATGCATTTTTTATTACGTCAGATTTGTGTGCCTGCATTTCTTGCCAAATCAAGTTGACTCGCAGGTTAATTTCCCAGGTAAAGTGATCCTGCTGTGTACAAGGCAGAGGCCTACCAGTGAATGAAATCACAGCAGAACTGACCTACTCTTAAAAGTATACTGTGAGCATCAACCAGGAAAATAGGCAATCTTCATAAATCCCCTTCTCACCATTCCGCTGCCACAGACATTGGATAACTCAGTTCCAGTTACCCATTAATCATTTTTCAGGCGTCTTCTGGGTGAAGATAAAAATCTCACTAAAATCAAAATCATTGAGGGGCCTTTTACGATTTCTCCCTCTTCCCAGGATCCCAGCAGTATAATGGAACCTGCCCATCATAGCAACTGTGCATTTTCTCACTAAAAGAGAAGGCAACGGGCTTCCTGTAAGAGGGGCAGGACAGAAGTTAAAAATGTCAGGTCATTTTTTTTTTTTGGTTTGTTTTATCGTTTTTCTTTTTCTCATAACCATAGATGAGGAAGGGTCAGTCTCTGAAGGACTTTCAGGGTTGCTTCAAAGAAAAATAGTAGCAATAGTTGTTGTGTGTTATCTATAAGGTAGTTTGGAAGAATTTTGTCTTCTTTCTAGGAAATAAATCAATAATAAGATTAAAAAATCTCTGATTATGAAGTTTAATATCTTAGAATAGGACAAAAATGACAATAATCCCTTTTGTCTACAATTTCATTTTCTGAAGTTTATTTTTCACAGTTAAATGTGATCTGAAGATAATAAATGGAAAAATTCCAAAAATACATTTTAAACTGGGTGTCATTCTGAGCAATGCAGTGAGATCTCACAGCATCCAGCTCCATCCCAGCCAGAGCACCAGTCACCCCTCGGCCCCAGGTATCCAGCCCCTCGGCGCCATTGTGCCCTCTTGGCTATCAGATCAACTGTTGCTGCACCTTAATATTATTTCTAGGTAGGTCTTATACTAGTCTCAGTTTCAGGCACCAGGTGGGAGCCTAGGGACAAATCCTTGCATGTGAAGAGTAATCACTGTACTTAGGATCTTAATTCTACGGTGAAGAATTTGTAGTGGCATAAAAGGAGAATAAAGTATAAATAGTAACAAATCTATAATATCTAAGAGTGGGAAAATTATAGTTGAGTTTTGTTTTCTTGTGGATTTTATGTTACTTTTGTATGTTTTCTGGGTTTACTGTTGTGGTCATAATCTTGCCTTTTATATCCCAGAGGAAACAAAGAAATTTGCAAGTGTCTATCCAACAAAAACTTTGAAATAGATGCTCATAGGTGCATGTATTATACTGAGGACTGAGCCCAGGGCTGTCTAACTGAGGTATGTCCCCAGCCAGTTTTCATTTTTCTGTTTAAAGACAACGTCTTTTTAAGTCTCAAAATTGCCCAGGTGAGGTTTGAACTTGGGATGCTTCTGTCTCAACCTCCTAGTACGTGGGAATTGCAGATTTTGAGATGAGAGTTCATCTTTGCTGCCAATCATGAAGAGGGCTGTGACATTCTGATTTCCACAACCAGTACAGGGCAAATCACGTCATCCCACCAGCACACCCTGTCGTTGCATCCAGTTCCCTCCAGTTCCCTAACCTGCCAATTCTTCAACTCCACTATGGGCTCATAAATGTTGGTTTGACATCCCTTTCACTGACTGTCACCCTTAATGTCTTCATTTTCCACATTCCACCTTAGATTTTATGTCCCAACATGAGTCTTGCATACTTAATTCCTTTGCCTCTCTCTTTCTCCTCCAGTGTCACCACATTTCTCAAGCTCAACAGCACTTTCAATTTAGTTTATTTCTGGCTTTCTTCTCTCCTTTTAAACTAATAATATCTTTCTCTCCTTCTTTCCACTCTCAAATGAATACCTTGAAAAATAAGATAAATCAGAAGCAAGCTTCCTCTGCTCCCACCACCAATCTACCAACCCCTAAAAATCTCCCACTGTAACCTGCCTTTTTATGTTTGCCATGGACCAGCTACTCATGGGCCTTTATATGGATTCCTGTTCACTGGGTTTTGTAAGCATGTGGAGAAATCTGAACCCTTGTGAATTACATTACCTTGTGGTAATGTAATTGATGAAGTCATTTTGGAAAACGGTGTTTTACCTTCTTAATAGTAAGATTCAGAGGTCCTACCTCTAGGTTTCCAATTACAAAAAGTGGAAATGTTTCCCCCCACAAAGATTAATGCATGAATGCAACCCAAATGTCCTTCAGTTGCTGATTAACTAAATTAATTTGATGTCACTGTGCAGTGGAATTCAAAAACAAAAAGAGATAGACTACTATGTAGAATTGACTGCACAATACAACTGGGATGATCCTCAAAGATAAAATGTTAAGTGATTTGATTTATATAAAATATCCAGCCAAAGCAAATCTGTAAAAGCAGATTTGTGCTTCTCATAGCCTGGAAGTGGGAGTGAAACTTAAATGCAAAGACAAACAGGATCATTTGGGGATGTTGAGGTATTCTAAAATTGCATTCTGAAGATGATTACACAACTTTATAAATATGCTGAAAACATTATTCTATATTTAAACTGAATTTAAGGTATATAAATTATACTTCAACAAAACTGTTTTCAAAACAGACAAAAATAACTAAATCCTAAAGATCAATGTATTTTCAGTAACTCTTCTGCTAAACGACACAGTCTCTAAGAGCAGGAATCCAGGATTTGCTCTCTTCCATGAGCCTCACCTCCTAGGTTTCCCACTGTCTCCTGAAAGTACTAACAAGTCACGAGCTCATCTATGGATTAATCCAGTCATCTCCCAGAGCCCCCCTAAACACTGGCACTGCTGCACTGAGACCAAGCCCAAGACCTATGAGCCTTAGGAGTCATAAATCCAAACCACAACAATACAATTGACAGATCCTTTTAAATATGAAACAAACAACATCATGACTTCACTGTAGCTCTGAGAGCTTTTTATTCTACTCTTAGTAGGACCCAAAGTGTCCACAGGGCAGAAAGACCCTTCATGCTCTCTCTGAGGCCCTGACTATAATGTCTGTCCCTGGGATGTCTTTGTGGCTGCTCTCACTACCTGTGAGTCTCTACTATATGAGAATCAACTCCAGTTATATATTCCAAATAGAATGCTACCTGCTCCCCTTTTCCTGAGCCACCTAGATCCTGTGCTATGACCCTCTTTTACTTCTATTTATAGTATTTGGCATCCTCGAATGCATTTTAATTGGAGTGTGTGTGTGTTTCCCCATGAACACTATCCAGAAAGGAGGTCCCATAGGGGTCAGGATCTTGCCTCTAATGTATTTTGTTCATTGCTAGAACATATTTGAATCCCATATGCACCCTGTAAGATAGGTCACTTTATTCACAGAAGGATACAATGAGACTCATGAGGATTTAGCAGTTTATTGGTAGTCACATCCCCGATGATTCTCCAGTCCAGAGCTGACTAACTCTAACTCCAGAGAGTTACACTCATTATGTCATATTCAGCATACTCACCTCATCTAAACATCAGCCCAAAACAGCACAGAAGCCAGAATTCAGTAGGCAAAATGTTACTATACTCCTTTTAACTCAGTTGATGATCTTATCCTTAAAGAGAATTTAAAAAATACATAAAACATTAAGAAGGATAGAGAATTTCAAAACAACCAAGATGATAAGAACTCAGCAATGGTTGTTAAAGTTGTACATTGTTGTCTTCATCTTCACGATTTTTTAATCTTTGATTCTTCTTATATCAGCAAGACCTGCATGGTACAAAGGCAAGAGGTGTCGCTGCTCTCCCTCATTTATTTATTTATTTATTTATTTATTTATTTATTTATTTTCTGGTATTGGCAATTGAACACAGGGACCTTGTACTTGTTAGACAGGCGCTGTGCCAGTCAGCTATACCCCCCCCACACACACACACACACGCTGTTACTTTAAAGCAAATCCCTCTTATTCCTTAACCTAAAATAAACATTTCAGAACAGTTACAAGTTCCATACACTTACATAAATCCAATCTAACATCAAAATTAGAAGGTTAGGAATATATAAGATAGAAGGCACCAATTCATCATTATCTCCTTCCTCCATCTAGCAACTCAATGATTTATTTATATAATCAGAAGAAAACTACAGTTTCTAAATTGTATTTTTGTTCAAAATACAGTATGTGCACACAAACTGGGATCCAGAACAGTATAAGTTGTTTATTTACACTTGAGCTCATCTCAGTGTCAAGAGACCGTTCTTACATTTTCCGGTCTTTTATCCTCTCACATTCTAGACATCTTCTCAGCATAAGAATGTGCATGTGGACCAGCTCTGATCTCAAGACTCTGTGTACATAGGGCCAGAGAGAAAGAGAGAAGATAAGGGGAAAGGCAGCATCTGGGGCAATGCCATGAGAACACTCTCTCCAAAACATGCTCAGGAAACTGGTCCCTAGCTCCTGGGGAAGTCGAGTTTTCCCTAAGTTCTGGTTTTAGATCAGTGGTGCTTTATGGAAGATGGCGCTGTCTCTAAGCATCTCACCCAAGACTCATAAAAAGAAGCCACATGCTTGCCCTAACCTCCTTTCCTGAGGTCCAGAAGGTGAGGGACAAGACGACTGAGCTGAGGCTGACAGTCATTGCTGTGGTTCCTACTGGGGTGAGAATAAATATCCTGAAAACCACCAAATTCAATCCGAGATTACAAACTCCCCATGATGCTTAGGGGCACGATCATGGCTGATGGGAGAGATAGCTGACTCCACATTTCAGGTTTGCTGCAGTAACTGCCAATAAGATAATTATTTCTTTTCTTAATCTACAGCTATCTTCACAAAACAGCTTTACATTCCTGGCAGGAAATTCATTTAGAATCTCTAAGGTTCCTCCCCTGAGAAATCTAAGTCAGTCTGCTGTGAAGACAGCACAGTGCATAAACCTTCATGCTACTCATGCATCCTTTCTCAACAAGAGAATCAGAAAACCTCTATATGGGGTACAGAAAACAGCAGATCCCTATGTTTAATTATACCTCTAGTTAGCACTCATTGCACCCTTACGTTATCCTGAAGCTCCACCCCAGGCAACTCACAGGCCCTAGATGTGGCTATGTTAACTGGGGATGATTTGCCTTACTGTCATTACACAGTGTCTTTGGTGATAACTGGAGTCCTGGGAGCTTCAGTGCAGAACATTTGACTGTCCAGAGAGAAAGCATTATGCCAGAGTTACAGGGGTGTTGTTTGTACTTAGAGAAACTTAACTGCATAACTGGTCAGAAGGCTAAGAACTTGACTAGGAAAGAGAACACAACTCAATAATTGCCTCTGTGTCCAAGGCACCCAGCACCTAGTTGTATGGATGGTGGACACTCAAGATAAGTACTCAAGATAAGTGGATGTGTTTTGTCAGATGATCCTATTTACATCTTTTATGGTTGGAAAAATAATAAACACTCAATGCAGAATATTTGAAGAACACAAAGGAAAAAACTGGCCCTAGTCAGGAACTCCAACTGTGTTTTGATATCCATTCTAGGACTTGGGGGAAACTGCTCATCTCTCTTGGTCCTTATTGATAAATACTGTGATAATTTCTAGCCTTCTTACTTCATCCTTTCTGCCTTTTGCTATGAAGTATTCATGAACTGATGCAAGGAGAAATGTTCTATACACCAGATGGGAGGGCACACCTGTAATCTCAAGAGGGCTGGGCAAGAGAATTGGAAATTGGGAACCCAGCCTGGGCAATTTAGAAAAAAAAAAAAGGAATGGGGATATATTTCAGCAAGAAGATCTGGGTTCAAGACCCAGTACAGCAAAAAAGAACCAAAATAACAGACTATAAAAATATTGGTTACAAGGTGCATTTGGAGTTGTTGCTTATTTCAGGGCACCCAGACAGTACACCAGCAGGGACGCTGGAATCTTTTCATCTGCGTGCATTTTTCTCACTTGATGACCTTTCTTCTTGTCACTTGGCAAAACTGATGGAGAAGCATATCACTGGTAAGAAGAAAAAGATTTCAAGTCTTTAATCTTTCATTTTTACCTATAGTGCTATTTATTATTTGAACCCACCTAGGGGTTATGACTAATACTATAGCTCTGCTATTGGTATTTTAATCAGGATTGTGTTAAATCTATATGGCAATTTTGGAAGTGTGGCCATTTTCACTATGTGGCTTTGTTCTACCCAAGAATGAGGGATATCTTTCCATTTTCTGATTTCCTCTTAGATTTCCTTTATAGAGTATTGTAGTTGTCAACGTAAAGGTATTTTACTTCTCTTGTTAGATTGATTCCTAGGCATTTCAATTTTTATACTACTGTAAAAGATTCAGTTTCTTTAATTTCTCTCTCCATCAGTTTGAATTATTTAATAATTTGATTACCAAGAGGACAGAAATCTTATCGTTATACCTCATATAATCCAAAATTATATGTTTGGATTATAATTTATGTCTATGTAATAGAAAATACTACAAAATTAGCTTGCAATGGCATAGATTTTTAATAATGAGTAAGATATTGGAGAATTTCAATGTTCATGGCAAATACAGCAATGTATTTCTTTCAAATTTGTATTGAAATTTAATAAAATGTTTACATACAAGTTAGCAAGAAAGCAGATAAACTTTCATAATCTGAATCTCCCTCAGCTCAAGAAACCAAACCTCAACTTGCTCAATCATTTAACTTGTGAGTTCTTCAATGTCTTATTTATTTATTGTTTAAACTCATGCTATGGTACAGCCCACTTGGGTGCTCTCATGAAATGTTTTTAATCCCCATTCCTATTCCCCATTCCCTTTCCCTACTTTTAAAAAAATTCTATCCTATCAAATTCAAACTTCTGTAATATATTCATTTTTATCATATAAATATATATCATGACAAAAACAGCTCTCTTTGACAAATATTAAAGCATTCTTGGTCTCAATGAGGTGTAACTGTTGAACATTTTTCCCTTGTTGGAAATCAAAATATTTAAATAATCCTGACTTAGCAAGACCCAAGAAAGCTTGTTTCAAAAACCATGCCATAAAATTTGAATAATTTAAGGAGCTGGGGAATCTCAAAGAAAAAAAAAAATATCACAAAAGGAATGAAAATGATCATGACCATGCATTAATAATCAGTTTGTCTTCTTTGTTTGTGATTAAAAAAAAATAAACACTAGGCTTTATATTTAGTCCAGGTATAAAGTTAATAGCATAGGTGTATAGATAATGCACAGATTCCATTCAACACAATTAATGCAGACATGCCTCAGAGTCCCACTACACAACTTTCCCATAATGCTACCCTTGGGTACAAAAAGAACTTCTTCCCAACTCTTGAAGTTCTGCCTACAGGGTAGGGAATGAGATTCCTGCCATGAGTTTTCAAGCCCATGTTGTGTCTGGACCTTGAAGCCCACTGACAAATGACGGTATATGCTGTCGATCCCCGGGCACTGCATCACATCTGGGAACCTCCAGTGACTTTTTGAGATGTCCCTGATTTGTGACACCTTGCATTTCCTCCTGGTATAAGCATGGGTATGGGATTCTTTGAGGAGGCCACCAATGATAAATGGTTCTAACAGAAATATCTTTGGGGCCAGGGACATAGATCAGTAGAATAAGCACTTGCCTGGCAAGCACAAGAGCCTGAGTTCAATCCCCAGTTCTCCAAAAAAAAAAAAAAAAAGAAAAGAAAAATCTTAATTCAACTATGAGAAAACTGACTCAGCTACCATTGACATCTCACTGGAGCTCAAGTTTTCTCTTTAAAACATCTCAACTCTTTAAAATGCCTTCAAGGAAAAGTTGATCTTTCAGCTTCAAGAATCCTCTCCTGAGTCACGTTTTCCTTCATCACTATTCCTTCATTCTTTGTTTCTATCCAGTTGTCCTCTTGACCTCCCTGCCGTACCCCCTACTCTTTTAGGGTATACTTTGTTGAAGGCTTGTGTTGCATATGCAGGCATCCATGAGGAGAACAAAATGGTCTTTGTCTTCATAGAGTTCATCACCTACCAGGAGAGCCAAATTAATCAAATAATCAAAGCCCATCTTGGCCTTTTCTACCTGCACACCCTCTTGTTCACATCACTTTCCTCACTTGCCCTCTTTAGCTTTTTCATCCTGCTTATCTTCCAAGGTCCAGTCAGAATCTCTTTATCCATGGCACATATGTACTGTGACCAGCCTAGTCAACTGACATTTGACTGAATACACCAGATCAGTGAGTGACCCCAGTCAAGGCCACCACCAGCCAGCCCACAGCCCAAGACGGACATCAGTTCCTTCCTACCTGATCACAGAGTCAGGAAGAAACCTCCAGACCTCACCCAATGCAGACAGTCAGGTAATCACTACCAATAAAGTAAAGCTGATTCTGAAGGAGTCGTTTTATCCCTTGCTATACAGTAGGTGGTGATCAGCGACCTCTGCCTTCCTATGGCATTACATCCTCATGTCTGAATGCTGTCTCTAATACTATCTATATGGGGTGAGAGGCACAAACTATGTGTTATGTTTCTTTAAAATTTCCAATTCTGTAAACATGTGCTGAGTAGAGACCAAAGAAGGGCCCTGCTATGAGGGCTGCAGGAAATACAAAGATTAATAATACACAGCCCTGAGCCAAGAACTTCCAGTCATTTTTTGAGAAATGAAAAGCTCAAAAATACCTACAGCACAGAACAGAATAAAATGAATGTCATAAAGCAAGCCTAGAGGTTTAGAAAAGCCAAACCTATGACCTATGACAGGGCTAGATCATAAAACTCTCCGCTGCCATCTGGCTCCTCCCACACCCATTCCTCACTGAATCGTTGGGAAAAGGGCTCCAAGCACCTCTTATATAACACTTGGTGACTCATTCTGATCACCCCAGTCTGGCCATGAGATCTTATTGTTTGTTCATTCTAGAACGTGAAGCATCTTTCCAGTGCCTCATTCTGTAATTCTACCTGGATAAGTTGCAGGAGGAAGCAGATCGTAGGGCCTTAGCAATTACCCTGAACAGCACAGCATGATGGGAAATCAACACACATCTCCCTCATGTCTGGTTGAAATTTCTCTGGGGTTCTGGAAGGGCAAGTTTTTCTCACCTGAGATTCTTCTAAATTTCTTCTTGCCTTCAGAATAGCAGCTCTGGGCTCCTCCTCTGTCCTCTTACCTTCTGTAGTTGGTTCTAATTTGTCCTATTTCCTCTCAAGGAAAGAAAATAAAAGTCTTTTGACCTTTTCACTCACTCTTTCATCATGCTTCACCTTTGTTCCACAGGGGGTCTCCTGGTGCCCACTCAAGACCTTTTGTTTTTCACCTCATTTCTCTTCCTTCTCATTCCTGATTCATCTCTTGGCTCTTCTTTGCCTCCTACTGCTGTGTGACAAATCCCTTTTAAAATAACATTGGTGACTCACCAGTGAATACTGTATTCCATTTATATGTACCCCCCTTAAGGGGTGTAAAGAATTTAACAGATATTCAGTCTTATTTTTACCTTGTTCTTATAAAAGAATTGTTTGTCAAAGAGAAATAAAAATGTACTTAGGGCTTTGTCTGCATCATTTGTGTATTGGGGCCCTTCCAGACCTCTTCCTTCTACCCGTGCCCCTCTCCTGGTGGTTTCTTATTTTCATCAGTCTTCATTAGTACCCACAGCCAACATTAGACCAAAATCATGCCAATCTGTTCCCAAACTCAAACCAAAAGCCTCCCAGGAGTCTCAATTCCTCCAAGCAGTGCATTCCCACTTTTGCTGGTGAGCAGGATGCTCCAGGACTTCCTTGAAGCCCTGATCTCAGCTCCCACTGACTCTGCCTGACTCATATCATCTCCTCCAAGCTGGCCCAGCCCTTCTGACCTGGGGCCAAGTGGTTGTCATCTAATGTCCCTACCTTCTTTAATAGTCCTCTAAATCTGTATTTTATTTCTTAAAGAAAATTAAAAAATAGTAAAAAAAATTAGAAATCATACAGAATTTCACTAAACAAAATGATAGTAATTCAACAATGGTTGTCAGATTATCATATATATGCATGCAAAATTGGTCATAAATCTTACATCTGATCACAGTATTCCTTGATGCCCTCTGACTAACTATTGTCATCATACCCTGGGCCTTCTGAATCTAACTACTTCCCTTTAAAATCTCTGAGCTATCTAACCTTTCTGGAAATAAGCCATTTTCTTAGACATGCCTCAGTTTCCCTGAAACTGTGCTTGCACTCCTGCAGCTCTCTCTGGCATGAGTACCCTCCTGATCCTTTTTCTCTGGAAAGGCCTTCCTCAGATACAAAGGCACAATTCTTGAATTCCCTCCTGACCTCCCACAGAGACGATTCTTCCGCAATTCTATAAACATTCATGAAATTGCTAGAGAAAAGCTACCTATAGGATAGGATATATTTATAAACATATTGTTGCAACCTATGTCCCAGTCTCTGTGCCAGGTACCAAGTACATAGACACCAAATTCACAGCCCCTGCCTCAAGTAGAGCCTTATCTTTAGACAGTAAACCGTATCGACAAGAGCAATAATAGAGGTGAGTATAGTGGCACATGGGGTCACCTCATGTGGAGGGAGGACAACAGGAAGTTCTCCCAGAGGGGCCAGGCTCTGAGCCAGGCTCTGAACCCCTGGGCACTTTGGAACATCTGAGTGGAAGTGGCTCTGATACCATCTGACTTCATGGTGCAGACTGTGTCCTGTGCCCTTGAACTCCGCAGGTGCTCAGCAAATATTCAGGGCACTAAGGAAATCAGAAAAGGCTTGGTTAGTGGAGCCTGGCAATTACACTACTAAATCTGCATTGCTCTTCAGTCCAACCTTCTATTTCTTGTGGAAGAGTGACTACAATTTTGATCCTATAGATGTGATCTCAGCTTAATCATCAAATCACTTCAATCATTAGGAAAATTCCATAAATGATATTTTCCAAGGAAAGTAGTAAACTGAGTTGTTGGCCAATGCATTTGACATGCACAACCAGGCCAAACTGACAGTTGGGAATTTCTATATGACCACTGTGCTCCTTGATGCAGCAGGAAAAGGGACCCTGGGTTGCTCTGTGCCAGGTCAAGTTCAAAGGCCACCAGACCACCAGACCCAGTGCCTCCTCCTCAGTGGCTCTTATCTTGTGCTCTAGACTCCATTTCTGCTCAGCAACTGATGCTATTTCCCATGTCCTTTGTTCACTCCTCGTTCTAGCAGATAAGGCCCTCAGGTCATGGCCTCTGCTTCTCTAGCCTCACCCTCACCACACTGCCACGGCTATCAGTCCCACCTGGCCACGGCCACAGGACACTACTCAAATGTCCTTATGCATGGCAGTATCTCTCATCTTCAGGCCTCCGCTTGTGCTGCTCACTGCCTTTGCCTGGGACACATGAGGACTGGGTGACCCTGACTCATCATTCAGGTTGTTTTCAAGGGGAGGTTGTGCTGACCCTCACTACATGTGAAACCAGCACAGATTTGTGCTGTGCATCCAACATCCCGCACCCCAGGCCTTTCCTGTCTTCCACTCTCCTGAAGCCTCTGGTTACTGCTTGTTTCTGAGGAGCTAAGGGCCCAGGGTCTGCTCACCCTGCTCTCTCCAGCACAATACCACCTGTCCTGGGTGAGTGAGGCGATGACAAGGAAGGTAGGAGGCCCTGAGGAAAAGGAAGAGGAGATTTTCACCAGAAGGAAGAAGAGATATTTTTATTTCTTACTGTGTCTCCAGTTTCTGTCACATACTAGACCCCCAGAGGCACATCAGCCAAAAGAATGGATGAAGCAGGATACTATGCCAACCTGAGTAATTGCTTCATATCTTTCTGTATATTTTAGACCTAAGAGGCATCTGAGAGAAGAAGGGGTCTGACAACAGCTTGAGTTTAGGACTGTGCTTTTGTGGCACCAGAGCTGAACAATGCTCATTACTAACCAAGGTGTTGGATGATGAGATGAATTTCAATTATGAACACACTGTAAACTATGGTCGTGTCAACAAATGTTCTACATGGCTGCATTTGAGGCCTTAAAAGCTTATTGGCAGTAAAGCACACATAAATAAAAATTAACATAGCAACAACAATAACAGAAACTACCATAATGTGGCAAAGTTATCACCTAATTAAAATTAATCGATTATTTTAGTTGAATAAATTTTATTCATATAAAATCTCAGGTTTTACTAACTGGAGACGTGGAAGAAACAGCAAGTTCTGCATTCTTACTCCTTTAACAGGAAACCAAAAGAAACTGAGAAGTAAGAGACTTATTTCTAAGTGATCAAATTGGAGTGCACAATGGACAACTTTTTGCCCAATAGACCCTCCGAATGATTTATTTTCTTCTTCAACCTGTAAATACCTCTCTGATATGAAGACAAGTTGACATAGATCTTGGATTCCTATTATTGTCACAGTTGACTGTAGCTTAAAGACCTAAGAACCTAAGAACCTAAGCATAGCTTTGATCTTTGACTAGCCCTGGCCAGAACCTCTTCCACCATGGATACCATGGAAGAAACACACACTTAGGTCAGGAATGGAGCAACAAGGATATGTTATGATTCCCTTTATATAATGAAAAGTCTTCAGAACCATTCTTAATAATAAATATTTATTAGTTATAGCAACTAAATTAATTTGAAAGACATTACAAATACATAAGAAAATAAATTTATTCATGCAGCTGTCATAAAGATGAATATAATCTAGTTAGTCCACAACTTTGGAGGCACATGAGCTAGCCTTCTATGGAGGGGACAGGGCACTGGAAGGCCTCTATCAGGACAGGGTCACCGCTGTCTGGGTGGACTGCTGAGCTCTGGTGGGGCTGGTCTCGACCCTGTCTCTTTTCGTGTTGGACTTTCTGTCTATGCTTTTGACCGCTGCTTTCACCCACTTGGCTTCTGGGTCAGCACAGACTTTGAGGCCGCGTCTGGTAATAAAACTACAATGCAAGGAAAAGATAGATGGTGTTAGCCACATTCTCCAACCCTGGAGTAAGGAGGAAGATTCAACCAGACACAAGGCGTGTACAAAATTAACCAAAATGTCACTTGTTAGGAACTCACAGTCCATAATGAACACCCTTCTCTTGTCTTTCATTAACTACTTACAGTTTGTCCCTGGTTGCTTTGTCCTCCATAACTCAAAGATCTTTTTGCCAGTAGTGCTACCAAATGTTGTAATGCAACTGGGCAGTGAAAATTTTCTAGTTCAACTGTTATGTATCCTAGTCCTTTACAACCCTGGACATACTTATTTTTTGGTTTGAAGGTGATTAAGTTCTTAGAGTAAAGCCTATAAATCTGTATTAGAGGAACTGCTTCTCCTAAAAATGAGATCAGGTAAGAGAACAAACTGTCCTTTGATAGCCAATAACTGATACTGCGTGCTTGGCCCTCTGCCCCATTCCCACCCTCTTGCAGCTCTGTGGGTGAGTCATGGCCCTGGGGCAGCCATGCCTAAACTTTAGTCTCATAACTGGTTTTAGTATTTGTTTGGTTTCCAGCCAGACTCTGCTGCTAGGCAAAAGCAGAACAGAAGACTTGCTTTCTGTATTTGGGGGCTGAATTTTGGCAGTGGTCATTATTTAGGAAGACTACAAGAAAACAAGATGAATACAGGCACCAACCCATCTTTCCCAATGGCTCCATTTCCCCCTGCCCCACCCAGGCACAGGGTGACACTCACATCACTGCTCGCACGGAGCCCTCCTTTATGGTGTAGGTCCTGATTCTGCTCACTGGTAGTCTCTGGGTTGTTAGGCTCACACAGATGCTCCTCTCTGGGACTTCATTCCCCACTCCTGATTAAAAAGAACAAAATAAATAAAACTAAGTCAACAGTCGCTGGGTGAATTAACCTCAGCCCACTTTAGGAACATACGGCCACTGCTGCTTTTGGGAAGAGATGGTCCTTATTGGCATCCTTAGTCTCATGTATTGTCTTAGTAAATACTTAACTAATTTTAAAAACATTAAATCAAACATATAGATTCAGGCACAGGATCATGGTGAGACAAAAATATCAGTGCATTATCTGCGCTTGCATTGTCAAGACCTCTGTGGTGAGGAGCCCACACCCCTGTGACATTCATTCATTCCTACAGCAACAACTTATCCTGTGCCTGTTGTGACCCTACTTCTGAAGGACAGACACAGACCCTGCTTTCCTGAGGCACTTCTTCTAGTGGGAAGCAGGGCAATAAACAAGCGAAGAGAAGATACAATTTCAAATAATGTGCCACCAGGCTATAGTAAGTGAGACAAGGTGAAGGAGAGTAATTTGGGCAAGGCAACTTTCAGTACAGAAGCAGTTTGTTTTTGATTGAATGAATAAAGCCTTCGCACCTTAAAGAAAAATGTGAAATATACAAGGGATGGGTTTCCTGGAGTGTTCACACTCATAGGAAAGGGCTAAGAGGAATTGAACTATGAAGTTTAGAGTGTTGTGTTACACTGCAGAAGGGAAAAGTACCTTCAGAAAGTTAATAATATTAGTTGCTTGGTAAAATCTAATCTGATCTTCTCCTTAGCTATGGACACTGGCAATGTGCTTTACAAAGAAATACTCAGCTCAAATGCATACAAAGTGACCACTGACAGCAATTGAGTTTGGACTGTGATGTTGCTGTATTGGAAGATATTTTTTAAAAGCAAGTAACCAAGCAGGAGTTGTTCACAAACACTGCTTTTCTTCCTTGCTCCTTTCTGTTGTTCTCCCTGCCTATTTGCACATTCTTTACCCTCTTCCTTTTCTAGTTCATGTTTAATGTCACACTGGCTCTGAGCCTGGAAAAAGAGGAACATCGGCCTTTTTTCTCCTTCTCTCACTACTTGAGAAATAGCATTTCTCTCTGAGGTCCATAAACCTAATATGGGCCTCCATAACCCACTGACCCTACTGTTTTCTAATCCCCAGTGCTTATTCCCAGCAATGTCTGAATGTCTGTGCTGCTAACATGTTCCTCATATAGGTTGCCGAGCTGAGTCAAGAAAACATTGTTTCACCTCATCTTACATAGGAAACTGAGGTCCTGGGATTTATAAAGCTCCTTCAAGGGGAAAACCTGAGACCTGGACATCAGGGTCTGCAGTTCTCACATGCTTGCAAAGCACCATTGTGTCACCCCTGCCCTGATCTGGGTCTCCACCAGGTGCTACAGTTGTCATCTTGGCAGAGAACCAGCCATATAGCAACATGCACCCTAATTTAGTCATCATAAACTTTATGGTTTCATCATTATTTTTCTTATTTTATCCAACTACAAGGCATTCCAGACCCCCACTTTTATACATTGAGCCTCCTGGGGATCCATGATCAAGTCATGGTATTGGTGTCTAAATGCACACATGAATTCCAGCCAGCAGGGAAGAGGGAACCCTTAAGAAATATCTCCTGAGCACTCAGATAAGGTTCAGTACAACCAGATCTAACCTGGGTGTGTCATGAAGATTTATTAGACTCTGTGTAAGATGCTGTTCCATCTATAACAATTATTACTGTGTGATCTTTTATAAATTCAAGACATTGATCATAAACTTTAATAGTGATGGCATACTCCCTCACTTTCTTGAAAGTGCCATTGATTTTCTGGATGTGAAACTATGAGCTTCCAGTCATTTTTAATTTGAGTTTTTTACAGTAGAAAACATTGATTTGCTTCAAGATATACATTCTATCACTCATTCCCATATGGTGGGAAAACTTTCAGAGATTTTGAGAAAGTAACACAACATTGAACAGTAAAAAAACTTAAAAATATATTTATAATCATTTCCATTACCCCACTGCTAGCATTAATATTTAAAAATTACTATTTCTAAGACTTGATGTGATTAAATAATCCATAAATGATTTCATCAGAAAATTTATTTCATTTTTAATCCTGTCAGGGTACTTTAACATCAATTTTATAGATCAGTAAGCATAGGCTCAGAATGGTTAGGAAATTTACCCCAAATCACCCAATCAGATAGACTACGAGCCAGACACTAACCCAGTTCTCTGTCTCAGGGCTCTTCTAAGTGCTTTAGAGTTAAATCCCACTCCCAGTCTGCATATGGGAAGTCTGAGGCATAGAATAGCGCTGCAGTTTCCTGCAGTTAAAACCCAGTCAAACCCAAGCCCATGCTCTACACCGTAGCCCACCTGCCTTGCATCCCAGGTCCTCATCTCCGGAGCAGCTTCTGCACTTACCTGCCACAATGCATGCGGTGAGGCAGCAGGCACCCAGGATGGCCAGGAGGAGAAGTCTCATAGCTGGGGTCTTACTGAGTTCTGCAGGAGAGAGTGATCAGTGGCCTGCTCACCATGCTCTTTTATTCCTGCAGTGGTCAGGGCACTTCCTGTAGAGAAAGGGGCTTTCAGGGCCAGCGTGGAAAGGTGGAAAGTCTTTGCAACACTGACGCTTTTTTCTTTGCCCTGTTCACACCAACCTCACTCTGTGGCCTTTTCCTCTTCTGTGGTGAATGTGTCAATGAAACCAAATTACACCTAAAGAAAACGTGATCATCTCATCTCCAGCCACTAGGGTCAGACCTTCCGCAGCAAATATGTCTCACAGCCCTGCCAGTACCATGGCCCAGCATGGGGACAGTGTACCGGACATGAGGGAAGTGGCCACCAAGGTCCACACCCCCGCCTCCGGTGGATCAGGAGCCCCAGTCTCCACGTTCTGACTCCCCAGAATGGAAAAAGGACTCTGGGAACACACTGGGCAACTCATTTTAAAACAGAAAAGCTGGTCTGTAATCTTGTCATCTGAAAGCTCTCATTTTTAGTGCTGTAATTATGAAAATGGAAAATAAGACAATAGCGTGACCCTGTTTTCTTTCCATTCAAGTAGCCAAAATTAATTACTCTGATAATATCACAATACTGTGATAGAAACACATGGATAAACATATACTACTTATGGTATTAATAATTGATATAATACATTAAAAAGAAAATTGACATTGTCATATAAGGCTGAACATTTGCATTCCATAACTATATTTGCACATCAGAAGTTCTGCCTCTAAATGTAATCATAGATAATCTCAAAGGAAAGGAGCATATAAATGTATACAGTGTAAGTGAACTATGCAATTCATATTTAAATTTTTTAAATTGTATTATTATAAAAGACATACTATAATTATTTTTCCTCAAAATAAGTCTGCTTATTTCTAACAAACTTACACCATCGTTCTTATCACTTTCCGAAGCAGTTCTGAAAGTCTTCTTTTCTGTCCTAAATTGTGCTGTTCTTATTGTCTTGTGCCCTGAATGGCTTAAGACATATACCTTTCATGATCATTTTGACTTTGGAGAAGACCCAGAATTTTTTTATGTTTTAGTACAGGCCCTACAGGGTCTCACTACACAGATCAGACTCATAGTGATCCTGTTTTCAGCCTCCCAAGCTTTGGGACTATAGGCAGGTGCCACCACACCCAGTCTCAGTCACTTTCTCAGTGCACCCTGGGGACGGGGTCAGTATGGCACTCTGGGGATTAAACTGTGGACCCTGTGTCTGCCTAAGATGGCTGGCCCCAGACCCCAAATTCTGATGGTGTCAAATCTGGTAAACACTGGCTGAGGACACACATGTGTTTAGCACCCACATAGGATCTATATTTTTCACCTTCCAAAAGTACAGAATCACCTACTTTCCAAAATCTTTACCAACACATCGAAATCAATAAGAAATGAATACATAAAACCAATATATACAAACCAAAAAGATAGAATAAATATGTATGCACCAACTATAATAAAAAGCATACTTACCATACAAAGAATTAAAACGTTCAGTATAAATGTACCAACTCCCCACAATGAATAAAATTTTATTCAAACATATACTAATAAATTTTTGAAAATTTAATAAATGATCTGAACCTTTATACTTTTTCTTCTGCTTTATTAATGAAAATGTGTAAAGACAATTTTTTCTCAAAAATGAAGAGATGTATAAACAAAAGTCAAAAACATTGATACTTGTAATGGATTTTGACTATAGATAGTCAAACCTGCAAAAGTGTATTCAGTGATTTCAGTCATTGTGTTTATGTAAATTAGTGAATTTTAATACAATATACCAGATAGATATTATCTACAGGCTAACATAAACAACAAAGCCCAATAATCAACACAATTCATCTGCTTACTTTTTTTTTTTTTTTTATGGTGGAACCAGGGATTGAACTCAGACCCTTGTGCTTTCCAGGGAAGCAGTTATTCTACTGAGCCATCTCCCTGGCCCCTTTGCTCACATTTTTGCCAATAAACTTTTACTAGAACCCATCAAGGCCATTTTCCTGCATATCAGCTATGGCTGCTTGTACACCACCAAAGTTATTAGTTGTAGGGCTTCTTACAGAAAACAAATTGCTGATTCCTGGTTCACACCTTGGTGTGTATTTATTAAAAATCCAATATGTTCAATAGGAAATCAATTATGCAAAATATGCAGAGAAAAGAAAAGGACTCAAACAAATACATGAAAATGTTTTCAACTAAAAATCTCTTAGGAACGAACCAGGGACATGGTGATCCTTGGGGAGAAGATGGTAAGTGCTGTCAAAGCTAGTTTCTGACATCAAACACCAGTTGTTTTAGTGACTTATTTCTTTTTTTTTT
>PVKA01019859.1:0-41261 GCA_004027165.1 Ctenomys sociabilis
GGGTTTGGGATGCTTTTAGAACTGATTTAAGGGTGCCGCCTGCATTGCGAAACTATGCTTAGGTCGGGCCCAAGGGAAGGCGGTTTCCGGAGTGCTCATGCTCTTGCTAATCAAGCACGAGAAGGTCCAGTCAAACACACTGGGACACGGAAAACCACAAAATGCCTCGCTTTAAGGCTGGCCGCTTGCACACTGTCCGAAGCGCAAGCGTCGGAACTCTGGTTAAAAATAGTAAAGCAGGCCGAATACTGAAGGAGGGCGAGAAAAAGGCCACTAAGATTGCACACCTACCTTCTCAGTTTCTGAATTACATTTAAAAACTTAAAATATCATTCCAGAGAGAATCCGTGGAGCCACAAATTTGCGTGGTCTACTTAATAAAGTGCTTTACTACTTGCTAAGAATCTCATAACCAGACAAAAACAGCATGCTATTTGAACATTCTTAAAATTTCTTCAATGCAAATCTGAGAATGTCATTCTCCTTAAAAACAACAACAACAACAGCAAAAAAGAAAGAATTCAAGTCACATATTGGTAGAAACGATGCCATTTACGTCCATTCCTTGATGCAAAGAATTCAGAATGCGGGGAACACTCATTCCGAGCTACATTCGGTGCTTTCATGCATGCTCTACTGCATTCCACAACTTGCTTCACGTCAACGGAGACAGACGCAATCAGTGCATGAGAACTAGCTGTTAATGTCAAGATACGGAAACACAAATTGAAACGACCAAGTTAGCAGTTCAAAGGAGGAGTCTATTTTCATTGGATTCCATAATGAAAATCATGCCATACTCCACAGGCTTGGGATGGCTTATGAGAATCATAAGCTTCATATGCCAAAACCATATGAAAGCTTACCTTAGATGACATATACATTCAAACATCCTTATTGTGCTACAACTAAGGGAGAGAGGGGGAGGGGGAGAGAAAGAGAGAAAAGTTATGAGCATTAACGGTGCTGACACCGAAGTTGGGAAACTCGTGGGAGGAGATTATGGTCAGGATTATGATGAGGCAGCTTCATTAATCCTTAGTCGTGTGAAAGATGTAGGGGGAGAAGCGTATGGAATAGAGGGTCGGGGTCCAGTCACTCCAAGAAGATCATTAATATGTAAACCATGATTAATGCGCACACCCACTTCGCCAGAACAGGTGGCAAAGCCGATCGGATGGTACAGGACAGTTTATGGTGAGAGGTTCCAAACCATTAGTTTAAAAGGACAAGGACCCTACAACATATATATATTGTGTTTTTCAACAAAAGAAAAACATGGGCAGTGGACAAAGTGTTAGTGTTCATATATATATATGTTGAGATTTCAAAGGCAAAATTATCAAGTATAAAAATTAGAAGAGTGTATGCTAGTGTAGTCTAGTCTCCACTGATTATAGGTGACCGATTTAAATAAACTCACCTTACACTTAGTTTACAAAGTGACTCTGTATTTGACCTATAAAACTTGGAAGAAAAAGCTCTAATTTTCAAAGCTGACTGTCATAAATGCAGGGACAAACTACACCAGGGTTTGCATGAGATTGCTAATTCAGCACTTCCCAAACCCTTAAATTTGTTTTTCAAAATGGGATGATGAAACACATATCTGTAATAGGATTAGGGCTCATTTACTGCTTAACGCATTTGGTAGTGGCTTGTAGACTTTCGTTCCTTTCCAGTTCACAGACATGAAATCATGTGGGCCCCTGGTAACGTTGAGCTGACACCAGAGGTAAGGGTATTCCAGTGGTGAATTTGTCATCAGAAAATCTTATAGGAGGGTTTCCAAAATCTGGACCTACATTTGCATTCTCTTTCTGTTACAAACACATGGGGCACTTTTTCCTACAATCTAGTGAAACTAAAATGTTCTGTTTTTTCCATCTCATCATGAACCTACAGAAAGGAGTCTGTGAAACTATCTTTTTTTTTTTTTCCTGTCTTTTTGAGTCTAGGTTTCGTTGTGCAGCACAGGCTGACCTTGAGCTCATGTGTAGCCCAGGCTGGTCTTGAATTTACAACGATCTTCCTGCCTCAGCCTCCTGAGTGCTAGGATTACAGGTATGCACCATCACGCCCAGCTCATGGGAAACTATCTTACAGAACAAATATGTCTTTTTACTTCTAGAAAGAAAGATATTTATTGAATCCAAAACCTTGATGGTCTTATTATTCTAGCAGAGAACCTCTTGCCGTGCAGCTTTCTATTTCAGACGGTAGTTAGTTTTCTAATGAACCTTACTGTTTCTATGTTATTTAAGATCCTTGAATAATTTGGCCTTCCTCGTTCATGGCATAAATGCCGTATGCCATGAGCTGCTAAGAAATATGGTTAAAAGCAAACGAGAAAGTCAAGCTTCACATGCAAAATGCGTTTTCATTGAAAAGGAATGGAACAGAAGGTAGAAATATCCGGTGGGATAGGAACTTTTTAAACCTGTTGCTGCCCCTCCAGCAGGACCGGTTGTCCAGGGGTATTTACTCCTTGATATATCACTGCAGAATTAGAATATTTGTACCGGTATTTATTTATTCTCAGCAGATTCTTACCTTTTTTTTTTTTACACACTAAACTTGATTCAAGTTACATAAGATCAAGTAATCTGATGACAACAGTTGCAACTTCACTTTTAGGACCCAAAGCTACACCAACATAATCACAGTGGGTACCTGTCTGTGAGCTTCTATGTCAAAATACATTCTTCTTATTAAATTCAACTGCTATACAATCATTGAATCTTGCACAATTACTGCCTAAACTGTAACATCTATCTGTATAATATTTGTAGCTTTTATGGAAGAACCTAAATATGAAAGCCACAGATGAAAGCATAATTTTATGTCATGAGCAACACTCAGTAATTTCTAAAGCACAAATAAATGGTAATCCTTTTATGTTTGTTTTGTTTCTTAGACAGTACTAGCACTTAAGTATCAACAATATTGTGGAACTACTAAGGAAAACAGTAGTTTAGAAACCAGATAAGGGGCCAGGGAGATGGCTTGGGGCCAGGGAGATGGCTCAGTAGGATAAACATTTCTCTGGCAAGCACAAGGGCCTGAGTTCAATCCCTGGTTCCACCAAAAAACAACAATAACAAAAAAGATGATTTGAAAATAGACCTTCATTGTCATTTAAATTTGACAGAGTTGCTAAACATAATATTGAAATTTGTAAAGTCTATCTCAAAGCAAGTTTTGAAATTTCCTAATATTATATGCTTTATACTTATGAGACAAAAATAAAGTTTTTCTTACCACTCAGTTATAGATCTAGTATAGACTGAGGACAGAAATTGTAAGAGAAAGAGGATCACTTTTCAAAAGTTACAAAAGGAAGTTACTTTGCTTAAGAAGTTTCTTGCATCATATTTTTAAAAAGGACTAAAAGATTCCTTAAAAATACCTTAAGGATTAGTTACAATTTCTAAAATAGATATTTATGATGTCTTTTTTCATGGTAGAAAAATGGAGACCAGTGATCACAGACCAGCAATCCAGTACAGATGAGAGAAGACACCTATGAGCTCATAGTGACTTCTTTGGGGGTTCTCCTGGTGTCTCCAGGTAGGTTTTGATCATCAAGAAAAAACAGAATAAAAATTATGGTGAGTTAAGTTAAACTTGATTAAGATAGCAGTTTATGCTGGGACTCTTCAGCCACGTAAATCCTTAAGTGCTTTCACGGTTTATGTTGTCACATCTTTTGTTTTTGTTTTTTCTCAGATAGGGTCTCACTATTTTAGTTCATGCTGGTCTTGAACTTGCAGTGATCCTCCTGCCTCAGCCTCCCAAGTACTGGGATTGCAGGTGTATGCCACCACACCTAGCTGTTGAACATTTCTTAACACTAATGTAAATGAAATATATATCTATAAATAGAAAGTCTTAAGCAATTTTAAAACAACTGATTACAGTGTGTGTGTGTGTGTGTGTGTGTGTGTGTGCACGCGCGCGCACACGCTATATTCATCTCTTTTGTTTTTCTTGCAGTACTGGGGCTTTCTCACTGGGCAACATCCCCAGACCTTTATTATTATTATTATTATTTGAAACAAGGTCCCACTAAATTTGCTAATTTTCCTGGGCTTGGCTGGAGCTTGGGCTCCTCCTGCCTCGGCCTCCTAGCTGCTGGGAGCGTAGGCGTGTGCCACCTTGCCCAGTGTGTGTGCCATTTCTAAATGGAATCCCAAGCACCCAATCAGCAAGCTTATGTGTATATGCGTGTCTGTATCTCTATCAATATACCCTGAAGGCTCACAGATTTATAAACTGAAAATGGTGTGAATTCGCCACCTGTAGTGTCATCACGTGGGCTTTTGCTGCAGACCTTCTTCTGCAGGTGCCCTGTGTCACCAGTCCCCACTTCCATGGGGCTGTGAGCATACTGATACTTCCCTGAAGTTAGTATTCCTTTTGTTCACACGAATTCAAAAGGTAAAAATTAATGGATAGAAACAATCGTCTTTCACAAAGTGGAGTGGACGTGGGAGGTACAAGTGTCTCCTCCAGAATTCCCTTCCACCCCCCTCGTCTGCAATACCACTCCCAGATGAGTGGTTTATCGAGTGGTTTCTGGTTTATTTTGAGACAGTTTATTTTGAGCAGGGTGGTTTCACACCTGCCTTGATCTTCCTGTCTCAGCCTCCCAAGCACTGGATGACAGTGTATGCCACCACACCCAGCCATAGACAAGGGCTCTGGCCACGTGAATGGCGCTGGTTGGGAGCTGCAGGAAGAGTGCCCCACACGGCCGCATAGCCGTACCTTTCACTTCCAGCTTGCACTCAATCTCCACGGTGCCCAGCTCGTTGACAGCCTTGCAGCAGTAGGTACCCCCATCGTAGGGGCTGGGCTTGCGGATCTCCAGGGTGCAGACGCCCTGGTTGCTGAACATCCGGTACCGTGGGTCATCCACGATAGTGACTTTGTTTTTCATCCAGGTTATTTTGGGCTGAAGTTCAGATGGAACAAAGTTAGGTCAGAGGTCATGCCTACCAGCACATTAAAGGGGCACCAGAGCCAGCGCCTTGTGCTCAGATGGAATGCCATCTCCCAAGAGGAGGCATTGACTTGGCAGAGCTGCTCCCCAAGTAAGCCCCCACATAGTTCCTGGCAAAAAAGCAAAGGAGTGATTCTAAAGAAAAGCACATTTGTTCAGTGGACAATGCAAGCAACCTTCTCCAACAGATGCAGTGGGCAGGCACAAGTGTTCTGTGCATAATGCGCACCCTGGGCTGGGGGAAGGACAGGTCCCTGCCATCGGGCAGGCTTACCAGTTGTCACCTGGTGCACTTTGAATAAGTATAGGTTTTGTTAGTCACATGCTGTTGGCTTTTTGTTTGTTTTAGTTTTTATGTATTTGGTATAGGGTCTCGCTGTGCAGCTCGGTCAGCCTCCCCATCGCTGGAATTACAGGCTGTGACACCATGCCCCATCTTGGTGGCTGGCTCAGTGCGCCCGGGGGTGGGGCTGGCATGGCATGTCATTACTGGACTTGAACCCAGGTCCTTGCACTTGCTTAGGCTGCTGAGCTGGGCCCAACAGTCACATGTCTTTACATTTAAAAAGTGGGTCTACAGTCCTGGAGTGTGCAGCGCCCTTGAGGGCATGGAGAAATTGTGGGGACCCTCTCCTTTCCTATCTTCTGATTCCCTGAGCTTCTTGCCCCATCCTCCCTGGCACATATGGGGTTCCTCTCTATCCTAGACCAGAACCTCCACATGTGAGGGCCACAGGCACTAGGAGAGGAGCTAGGAGAGGCAGTTTCCTTAGGCACTGTTTAAACACTGGTACTGTGGTGTCACCTCCCATCAGTTCAAGTCATAAGGCAGTGTCGCCCTCCATCCTGTCCACCAGCGGGGCTACCATGGGCCTCTGACTCTAGCCCAAAGTCACAAGGACAGTGGAAGGGAAACAACTGGAACCGTTCGGTACCACTGCAGCCCCCAGGAGCGAAGATGTGGAGGCGGAGGACCTGTGGGACAGGTCTGTCACTGTAGCATACCCTCAGCATCTGGACTTGAGCCGTTCAGACCCCACTCTTCATCCAGTCCCTCTCTGTCACTGTTGATGTTTCTGCCTGCCTGTGTCACTATCCCTCCATTACTCGTGTCCACTCTGGCTTATGTGCTCACTCCGATCCTGACTGCCTCCTCTGTGTCCTTCCCCTTGGGAGCAGCCCAGCCTCACCCTGCATCACTGCACTCTCCCCTGGGATGTCAAGGCCAAGCAGCCGCCTCATGCAGGGTTGTCCAGGGCCAGAGGGAGCCCAGCCACCAGCTCCACCTTGGCCTTACCAGCTTCTGTGGGGCACTGCCTACCATTGTCCATTCACCACGCCCAATTCCTGGGCACCTCTTGGGGCCTGTGGTTGCCAGTGACTAATTCACTGCTGTCCCAGTACCTTTGATAGGGGACCTTGACACCCCAAGGCCCTCATCCAGCTCTTCAGGCTCCACCTGCCACCCACTCGATGAGTCTGCATTGGGCCTGACCCCCCAGGGAAGGAAGTGATACCATTTCCACTGCTTTTCCTTCTCAGTTTTTTTAGACTTAGATGCTTTCTTCTTCCCTTGGTGGCTTCAGAAATGGGAGCCTTTTTGTTTTTACTAATGTCCCCAAGTAGAGTAGACATAACTACACCAATGCCACCCCCTCTACACCTGCATCTCTAGAGAGCACAGGCTCCGTGGAAGGTCTCACTGGGTTAGCACAGGCCGTGTAGCATGACAGGCACAGGGCAGGGACCGTAGGGCTGGTTCATTATTTTGTATGTTTTGAGATAGGGTCTTGCTTTGTAGTCCAGAGTGGTTTTGAACTCACTATGTAGCCTGCCCCGGGGCTGGCCTCAAACTCATGGCAATTCTCTTCCCTCAGCTTCCCAGGTGCTGGGATGACAGGCATGCCTCCCCACACCTGCCTTGGGGCTAGTTCTTAAACCCAGCTAATGCAACAAGGAGCCACCTACCTTGGGGTTCCCCCTGACGCTGCAGTTCAGGGTGGCGTTGTACCCTGCAATAGCATAGGTGTTCACCAGGGGCTGTGTGAACATCGGCGCCTCTGTAAAGTCAAAGTCTTCATACACGGGGTTTTTGTAGACTTTACCTTAAAAACAAGGATCCAAGTACGTTGGAAGGAGGCTCTGTGGCACAATGGATAGCACACTGGACTTCTAGAGGCCAAGGGGATCAAGTGTGTTGGGAAACCAAGCTGGCCTGAGGACGTACTGCTCCTGGAGGGTTGCTTCCCGATACAACACTCCCCCACCCCCACCCTGCTTCAGAGAACACAAAGCAACACCTGACCTGTGCTGCATGCGGAAGCACGCAAGCATGCCGAGCCAACCCCACACAAGACAAAGCCAGGGTGGCTCACGCTAGAACACATATTAAGAAGACCAGTGTTTCTCTAAGTATTTAGTTTTATTTATTATTTAATTTTTTTCTGATGGTACTGGGGATTGAACCTAGGGCAGTTCATGCTGAGCTGCATCCCAGCGTTTTTCTTCTGAGGCGAAGTCTCACTACATAGCTCAGACTGGCCTAGAACTCACTCTGGAGACCATGCTGCTTTTTTTTTTTTTCTTTGTAAGACAGGGTCTCACTATGCAGTCCAGGCTGGCCTTAAGCTCAGGCTGGTCTTGAACTCACTACAATCCTCCTGCCGCAGCCTCCCGAGTGGGGTTTCCAGTCCCTGCCCCACCTCCAGCTTTACATTGAGAATTTCAACTGCAATCACAGGGAAGGGCCCTGAAGGAAAGTGACCGATGATGGCACGGAAAGATGAAGATGGAATCCAGCCTGTCTCTGCAGAGCGGGTGCCCTGCGTGGCTTCACTGAGGCTATCGAGGAACAGAAACAGCAGAAACCCAGAAGCAAATGTCTGTTGCGGCAATGTCAGCCCTGATAGATCCAGGGCCCAGAGTCTGGAATGAATGACAACTGCAGTGACAGCTGGCCGTGGAAGCATATCCTATAACCCCAGCACTTGGAAGACTGAAGTAGGAGGAGTTCCAAGAGTTTAAGGCCAGCCTAGGCTATAGACACTGTCTCAAAAACTAACTAACTAACTAGCTAACTAGCAAACTACTAAATAAATAAATAAAAGAATAACAGCTATAATGTGAATGCGTGCCTCTCACGAACGCTGGGCCGTGAAGTGACAGTCCTCCCGGAGCACCCGTCCCTTCACTGTCCCATGTGTGCTCCACGGCCCCTTCACCACACCCTGCTTTTTGCCCATTCCCTGTCCTCCAAGCTCTCTCAGCCCCAGGCCCCGGCCAACTCACCATCCTTGGCGATCACAGCACTCTCTTTGGTCATGGTGGCATCCTCACTGAGCCCACACATGTTCTCCGAGAAGACACGGAAATAGTACTCGTTCCCAATGACCAGTTCTGTGATGGTGGCGTTGGTTCGATGATAATGCTCGATGACAGTGAACCACTCCTAGGAGGAAGAGACAAAAAGACACACAGCTCGCTTAGAGCTGCCTCAGCCTCCCCAGGGCTGGGTCCTCAGGTGTGTGCCACCCCGTAGGGCTGGGAGTTGAGGCCTGCTTTGTGGTTCCGGAAGGCTCACCTCATCTGACCCCAAGGGCTCCTCCAGAGCCATCTGGGGCCACCCTGTGGGCCCCAGTAACGCGGCAGGAAACCACTCACCATGCTCTTCCTGTCAGCCTTCTGGATGGTATAGCCTGTGATGGCAGCGTTGCCATCGTCCTTGGGTGGCGTCCATGACAGGGCCACATTCTCCCCCCATACATCTTCAATCTTCACCATCTGAGGTGGCCCTGGGCGGTCTACAGGAGGGAGGTGGGTCAGTGCAAGGCTCAGCCCTCCTCCAAGGTGATCCTCAGGGAGGGGCTGGTTGGGTCCTGCACATGCTGGTCAGTCCCAGGGCATCAGGTCCTCGGGGAATGGAAAGGAGGCTCAGATGAAAGGGCATGACCTTTCACCCCAGAGGGACACCTGGAGATGCAGGCCCTTTACTGAGGGAGCCTCAGGACTCAGCAAATTTACTGAAAAATTACAAGAACTCCTGGAGCCAGGGCTCCTCCCCATGTGGCTCCTCTGCCTGCTCCTCTTCTTTTCATTTCTGTGAGACAGAGTCTCACTCTGTAATTCACCCTGGCCTTGAGCTATGGAGCCCCGACTGCCCTCAAACTCACAGTGACCCTCCTGCTTCAGCCCCCAAATGCTGGGGTTTTGGACAGGAGCCCCTGCACCCAGCCAGTTAAATTTTATTTTGAAATGCTAACACATACTACTTTTTTTCTAACCCAGTCTTAAAGGATTTTATGCAGCACCATCCTAACAGCTGCCCTGCTCCCCCCTTGGGGACAAAGGACAGCTGGCAGCCACCCCCAGAGACAGGGTGCTGTGCATGGCCCAGACCCACCAACGATCTGGATGTCGATGGACGCGGTCTCCACGTATTTCTCCACCTTGACCTGCAGGTCATACTTCCCTGAGTGGCTTCTCTCCGCTTTCCTGATGAAGATGATGGTGTCGGTCTCCGAGTTGCGAATGTTGATTTGATTCCTATCGATCTCATTGCCGTCCTTCTTCCAGCTTAACTCTGGTCTTGGTTTGCCCTAAAAAGAGAGACACACAATCGTGCAAGGAACGCAGCCTGCCTGAGACGTCCAGGCCAAGGCAGGGAGGAGGACACCGGAGGCTCCTGCTGCACAGCGTGATGATCCTCCCTCCCGGACGCCATGGAAGGAGGTCCCCTGTGGGCTCTGCCAGGCCCCAAATCCTGTGCAACAGTGACAGTGGCCCAGGGTGTGGGCGCCGAGCCCCAGAGTCCAGATCTGGATCCTGACCTTGGGCAAATCACTTGCGTACCCCGTGCCTCAATTTTCCCAGCTGTCCAGCAGCAGGGGCAGCAGTACCCATCTTCCAGTGTGGCTATCAGGGCTGGGGTCACAACCTCACTGCCACAGCCACAGATGCTGGGCCCAAAGAGGATCCATGATGGCACCCACAATTTAGGTTTGGTTTCTGGGACACAGAAGGTCCTAGAATTTGGGGATTTGGTCATAACTCCCTGTAGGGCCACCTGGACCAGAATACCACTTCTGTGGCACTTGTGAAGGTGCACGCAAGGGCTCGGCCTGCTCCCGTTGGGGGTGTGTGGGTTTGCACATGGGCATGAGGATGGTGCAGTGCAAGACACAAAGCAGCTGCTGCATGATTGTGTAAGGAGGGAGAGGGCGGGGCTTGTGGCAGGAGCAGCAGCAGACTGAAGTGTGTGTGTGCACACACCTGCATGTGTGTTCACGTGTATGCAGAGCCCTGGGTTCCCTGACAAGGACTACACTGCTTAATACACCACAGGAGCAGCATGTGACTATTAAAATTAAAGTTAAGGGGCTGGGGAGATAGGTCAGTAGAATAAGTGCTTGCCTGACAAGCGCCTGAGTTAAATCTCTGGTTACACACATGCGCGTGCACACACACGCACACACACACACACACACTCACATACACACACAAATCAAAGTTAATAAAGAATTTTCTTTTTCTATTTTTTTTTTTTTTTTTTTTGGCAGAACTGGGGATTGAACTCAGACCCTTGCACTTGCCAGGGAAGCACTTATTCCACTGAGCCATCTTCCCAGCCCCTAATAAAGAATTTTTAAAAACATAATAAAAATTAAAACCAAGTTCTTTCTCCAGTTGCATGCGTTCCACGTGGCTACTGTGTGGGACAGTGTACACAGGACACCTCTGCATCACAGGTACGCTACATCTATGAACAAAACTGTGCATGTGTGTGTGTGTGTGTGTGTGTGTGTGCGCACACACACATTTGTATGAGATCAACGTGTGGAGATCAATGCCAGTCACTGCAAGTGAAAATCACTTGATTCCATGAGCCACAGATCCCTCGGCTGCGTGCCGGGTGTACAGTGCATGCCCTTCAACAGGCGGCGAAGAGACTTCCCATTGGCGCTCTGCCTCCTGTGGGACTTTGGTTTGGTCCTGGGATCACTGTGGGAATGAGGCACAAACTGTGTTACCCTAACATATTCTTCAAGCTTCACTCAGAACACTGGGTGTCACAGGTCGCCAGTGCCAGGGACCTGCATTCTGCGCCTGGCATGGAAGAGAGTCTCCCCAATGGTTCCTGAGCTTCTGACACAACTATAGCCCATCTGCCTCGCGTGGAGAGAAACCTGGCCCTTTCGTAGATCTCTCTGTTCATGTAGCAAGAGGCTGTTCAGTCCCACTCTGGTCTCTTCTCCCCTGTCTCAGAGGAGCCCGGCTCACGAAAGGGTTGAAGGCCCAAGTTGTCTCTCCCACACCCAGGCCCTGCAGCATCACCTGGTAAGGGATCACCAGATTGACAGCTTCTCCCACTCTGCGGATGTAGGTTTGCTTCAGGTGCCTCGGGATGCGGATTTTCGGAGGCTCTGGGGAAACACAAAGAGCACAGTTTTGGGGTCAGTGGCTTGTCCCGGAAGTGGCCCTGCCCAGGAGTAGTGATGTGGTGCTCACAGCCCATCCTAGCTGCCTCACTGTGCTGCCTCAGAGGCATCACTCAAAATGCTGTGCATGGCATCTTGGTTCAGACTGCTTGCCTCACACAGAGATGTTTCGAGGGATGACCAAAATTCACCTGCAATTCCTCCATGTGCATTGGAACTTTGCATGCCTATATACTGCAATATTTATTGTATTAGAGGCCTACTGCAGGGTTACAGAAAACCATCTCATTTTCACTCAGGACTTTGTACATGTTTTCATTGTATCTAACAGAATATTCACAGGTGAACATTCAGCTAAAGCTCTACGCATGCCTCATTAGCTTGTTTATTAGACAGCAAGCAAATGACATAGGTTAATTTATTTGATTCTCACAATATTTGTATGTGGTTAAGTATTATTGTTATTATCCCTCTGTTGCACATGAAGATATTAGGGCTTAAAAAATCACATCTCTTAGGCCGGGCGTGGTGGCGCATGCCTGTAATCCCAGCACTCGGGAGGCTGAGACAGGAGGATTGTTGCGAGTTCGAGACCAGCCTGAGCTACAAAGTGAGCTCGAGGCCAGCCTGAACTGCATAGTGAGACCCTGTCTCAAAAAGACAAAAAAAAAAAAAAAAAATCACATCTCTTGTCCAAAGTCACATTGTCAATAGATGATAGAAAAAGGATTAAGCCTACATAGTGTCTCCAGAATTTATTAAGAAAATATGCTTCATGCCTTCTTTCACCTAGGTATTTATCCATTCATTCACCCATCCATCCATCCATTCTTGTTTCCTTCCATCCTTCTACCCATCTATCCTTGCATCAGCCCATCCTTATGTACATCCATCCATCCATCCATCCAACCATCTATCCATTCATCTATTCATCAATTCTTCCATCCTTCTATCCATCCATCCATCCTGAATCCATCCACCAATCAGCCTCTCTATCCCTCCCCTAACTTACTCCCAAAATCATGAGTCAATGGTAGAACCATATTCACTACGCAGATATCCAAGTCCTCAAACCTATATTCTTTGCCACAGAGTTGGGATTTTCCCAACTTTCTGGTCTCATTACTCCATTATGATGTGAAAAATTATTACAAAGCCAGTTGTGACAGCACACTCTTGCAACACCAGCACTTGGGAGGCTGAGACAGGAAGACCAAGAATTCAGGGGAAGCCTGGGCTACAGTCTCAAAAAACAAACAAAAGTTATTATACACCCTTAAATAAGCTATTGTTCATGTGGGCTAATATTACCATATTGGAAATTAACAATGAGAAATGTCAAAATCTTTACTTGTTCATTTAATAATAATAATGTAAGCACCATTTTAGTGGAAACATTCATGTTTTCTAACAACAAAAATTTTGGTGAATTGATTTGCGTTATTTTATCTTCTGACAAATCTGTTTCATCTCTGATTTTGTAGAGAACAGCTAAATTCTCTCATTTGTCCCCGGTTTCAACCTGCGACAATATGTCAAGCTGGTTGAAGAATATGAAGAAGATATGGCTTCATACAAAGGGCAGGAATATTTTAAAAGATCTCTCAGACATCTGTGGATATTCCTTAACTCTGCAGTAAATGTCATGGGTTTTAGTTCCCTACAGATTAGCCGCAAGGGAGACTTGAAGCCACTTCAGCATTTGTATTCTGTTACATTCAGATCCATTATCTGTCTTGTTCATTTTATTTCATTTTTTTCTTTCTTTTTGTCCAGAAGCCTGAACCCATGCCTTGCCACATGACAGGCAAATGCTCTACTATGGAGCTAGATCTCCAGTCCTTTTAGGATGGCACTGACCTATGGCACCAGCAGTTTTATTTATTCACTTTGCACCGCTAGTGCAGATGCCAAGACTCTGAAAAGGGCCAGAACCCACTCCCGTTAGTCAGGAAATGGTTTGGACAGAAATGGTGTGTGCACTGTGGTGCTGTCTATACAACTACACTAACACACTCTTGCTCCTATCAGCTCACAGGACCCAGCCAGGTAAATGAAATGGTCCTTGGGATGCCAGAGGATAAACCCAAAGCTCACCTCCCTAACGAGATGCTTTGTGAATTTCTTTTTTTTTTTTTTGTATTTTAGGGAAGGGTCTACAGGGTGCTCAGGGTCTCACTACTAAATCAGACTCAAAGTGATCTGCCTGTTTGCAGCCTACCAAGAGCTGGGATTACAGGTGCACACCACCATATCCAGTCTCAATTGCCATCTCGCTGTGTCTCAGGGGCAGGGCCAGCACTGTAGGCCTGGGGAACAAATCCCCAATGCCTGTGCCTGCTTACAAGCACTTTAATTCACTGAGCTATTTGGCCAGCCCTCTGTTTTGTGAATTTCTGACTTCCCAAAAGCATTCATAAAAAAAGCAAGGAAGTAGCACAAAATCAATTTTGAGCAAGAAAGGTGTTTTGAGGAATAAAGTTGAGGCTGGGTGTGGTGGCACATGCCTGCAGTCCTGCACTCGGGAGGCTGAGGCAGGAAAATTGCTGGGAGTTCAAGGCCAGGCTGGGCTACAAAACTGAACTCAAGGCCAGCCTGAGCTGCACAGCGAGACCCTATCTCAACAATGACAAAAACCAAGGAGCAGAGGTGCAGCGGGCCACATTCTGGCACCGACCTATGATCTCCTTCACGAGGATGGGCTGGGAGTAGTACTTGGGCTCGCTGGCGCCCGCTGCATTCACTGCCTTCACGCGCACGAAGATCTTCGCGTCCGTGGGCAGCCCCGTGATGGTGAACTTGGTCTTGTCAATCAGGTCTGTGTTGGCAACGATCCAGTCCTCAGCTAATGTTGGGAAAGAAGAGAGAAGAGAGGAGCGGAGCTCGGTCAGAGATACTGTCCCAGCATGATATTCCACCCCAGCTCAGAGTTTTGTGCATGCTTAGATGATGTGGAACAAACAGGACTTTGTTCTGGACTTGGACTTTAGAGTGGGCATTTTTCATGCACTGAAATGAAAAATGTCCTAAAATGGGCAAGGTAAACAATAGGAAGAAGAAACTATCCGATTCTGTGGTTTCTGAAAAAATCTCCTACTCAAGATTAAAGTATTCTCAATAATGGTGATTGCCCAAAGCATTTCATAGTAGTTTTATTCCAGTTTGGTTGTTTGGCTTGAGATGGGTTTCACTACGTAGTCCAGGCTGGCCTTAAACTCAAGCTGATCTTCCCATCTCAGTCTCCCAAGTGTTGGGATTACAGGCGCGCCCATCACACCTGGCTATAAAAGTTTTCAGTCTTCTTAGTACCTGTTTTCAGTCTATAATGGTTTTATTCATCATGGAGAGTTGATTTTTTTTTCTTTTAAAGTTAAGTTTTTGGTAGCTTTATCTATAACAGCAACATAGTTTAGAGATGGAATTCAGGGCTTCCAAATATTTGGCTTCTATAAAAGTCAATATGCATGATGCCCCTCAAGAAAACTGCAGCCTGAGGTCTCAGGACTACCTCCCTTGTCCTCCCCCAGCTCTGGGGCTCCATGCAGGTGGGCGGGCGGGCAGGGGCCTGACACCCGGAAACGTCAGCACACAGCGGTGCATGGTACGTTACCTGGCAGCTCAGTCGCGGCCTCCCCATTCTCACCAGACTGTTTGGCTGAGGAACCTTTGAGAAGCCGTCATTAGAGGGATTAAAGACACCCACACCACAGTCACACCAAGAATACTGCGTCAGTAGCCAGCATTCTCTGTTAGTAAGGTAGGCAGAGGGTGCAGAGTTGTGTCCTCAGGGCTGGGATGAAGAGACCAGGTGTATTAGGTAGGGGGCATCCTCCAGTCCTGGCCCTGCCCCAGGAGGATGCAGGAGAAGAATCAAGCAAGGTCCCCAAGATAAAGGAACCACAGCACCGACTGTCCTCAGTCCTGACCATCCTCGATCCTGACCCCTCCACCCCTTCAGCTTGTGGGGGTCCAGTGCCAGGGATGCTGAGGATGCTGGGGATGCCTGGGGCACCAGCCCCATCTGACCAGGTTCACCCAGCTCACCCAGGAAGAAGGAAAATAGATTTGGCCCCAGCAGCCCAAGAGATGCTCTGGTTGCCATGGAAATGAAAACAAACTCAACTGAATGGGTCCCTGCATGTCCTGCCCTGTGCAAGTCTGGGAAGATGACTTTCTCATGTGGAGAGGAGCTGGACAAGGGGACAGGACTGGCTACTACCAGGGGCTCCTGCCAGGGTGCCAAAGAGAAGGGGCAAGAAGCCAGGTGACTGGCACCAGGAGGCTATGGAGCAGAGGAAAACGGACTTCAGAGCTAGAAAAAACTAAGCACAGGCTGTGGGGCAGAGCTTCTGTGTGGGAATTCGCAGAGCCAAGAGAACAGGTGAGAAAATTAAAAAATAGGACAAGTTGTCAGAAAGGATGAAGATCAGCCAAAGAGAACATTTGCACGCAGTGATACCAGCGGTCTGGTTACTCCAGAGTCTCCTGTGACCAAGGTAAAGGGAGAGAGAAAGGGATGTGTGTGCAGGGAGGCACAGGTCAGGTATTTCATATGCAGGGTGATGTTTTAAGAATCAGAAGAATGGGCAGACAGGAGTAAAGGAAGAAAACAAGAATCAAATGCTGCAGGAGTTAAAATGAGTAAAACCCAAACAAGAAAAGATAACGAGTCAAATTCAACACACGATCTTATACAAGAAAGACACCCCTTACCCAGTCAACCTGACATACCCCAAAGCAGCAAGCACTGTAGATTAGTCTGATGCCAACAGCCATTAAAAGAGAAGGAAGAATAAGGCAGCCACAGAAAGAAAACGAGAGAAGACCGCAAGAAGAAAGATATACACGTTATGAAAGATTGTCCATAGAAAGCTAACTCCAACACGTTATGTGGCAAGAGTATACAAGATAAAGATTGTGTACTTATACATATGTATATCTGGGTATACATATATATCTACACAGACCACACTCAAGACTACGTAAAATACACTTGGTTGTATTTTATCTAAGATGGGTAACATAAAAATGACAGCCATCTATCATTTTGCTGTATCTTCTTACTTTTTAAACCTATCAGAAAGAAAAGAGTAAAGAATTGGGTCTAATTCATATACACACAGGAGTCGGTGGCTAAAAGCCCACAACATGCACCAGAGTGGGAAATCCTGCTGCTTGCATGGTGTAAACAGCAGTGGTGTGCTTGTGACTTTTAAGTCAGGGGACAAATATGTAGAAATAGACCACATTCTGGAGCCTGTTAGAGCCCTCTTGGTGCACTGGTGGCCTTACCCACCTCTCTTGCTGTGGTAACCCCAAGACCTTGGTTTTAGAGGCCCACTGGCTTGGGTTTAGAGACTTCTTAAATCCTGGCAAAAGCAGGCGTTGTGCTCTGGGAGTGGGAAGCAGGAGGAGCAGGCAGCAGCGAGGGGAGGTTGCTTCCGCTCCTCTCCTCTCCTCTCCTCTCCTCTCCTCTCCTCTGCTCCTGGCCAGGAGTGGCCAGCTTCATCCAGACCCATTCAGAGCCTTGGGTTTCTTTTTGGTGACCTTTTGCTCCTGCCGAGTTGCTTCTCTGTGGCGATTTTCTTCTGGGGCAGCTGCACCCTGCTTACATCTCGGTCCCCAACAGCAAGCTGCAGCCTCCCCCTTCTCTTGGTACACACAGGTGAAAACCTGGACCTCTGGGGTGCTCTCAGGGATGTAGCCACAGGCCCCACCCAGAAGCGCGCCTGCCTCCACCTCAGGGTGACTCCATTTACCCACATTCAAATACCACCGCTTCTGAAGCCTGGCCTGGGCGTGACAAGTAAGAAACCAAGAACCTGGAGGCAGCTCCATGCGGACCCACAGTGGCTGGGTCTGTGAGTACAGCACAGCCTGTAGCTGTAGCTGCAGCTGCAGGGCCATTCTCTCTGTCTCTCTCTCTCTCTCTCTGTCTCTCTCTCTCTCTTTCTCTCTCTCTCTCTCTCACCAGAACCAGGTATTGAACTCAGGCCCTTGTGCTTGCAGGGAAGCGCTTATTCCACTGAGCCAACTCTTCCCCCTCCATTTTCTCCACATCCATTCCTTCTCTCTGTGATGCCCTCTGCCCTGTTTCTCTTCCTCGCCTACACTTAACTGATGGAACTGTCAGACTTCAAAGCCTGCTCAGTTTCTGTCATGTACTGCACGGGCTTCTTGAGCTCTTTCGGATTTAGTGGTATTTGCTTTAAATCAAGAGCTATTCTTAATTGTTCATTTTCCCCCCCTGCTTAAGAAAGCAGCAGGCCACCGAATAGCAGGATCTGTAGTCTCAGCAGGGTGCTTCCCCAGGGCACAGCTCTGGAGCGCCAGACAGTTTTAGGGCTCCTAATATGCTTCCTGCTAGCTCGAACTGGCACTGTGCCTGGATCCCAGGCAACCTGGCCCACTCCAGAAGTGGGAGTCACTGTGTGGCCCCATGTGCCACCTGACCACAGGAGTTTTGAGAACTTCATTTTACTTGCACCAAGGACTAAGAAGGGTTACTGTTGAGACACCTCAGGAGGATGACACGCACAGGGTCTCACCCTCAGCAGGGAAGAGATGCATGCCTCAAAGACAGAGAGAGTGGCCACCTCCCGCAACATGGTGCCGGCCGCCCCGGTACTCACTTCCCTCGAAGCAGTACTCCAGCACGTAGCCGTCCAGACCTGCGGCACCAATCTGGTCCGGGGGCCGCCACTTCATCGTGACAGTGGTGTCTGTCACAGAGTCAACAGCCAGGAGAGTCGGAGGGCTGGTGACAGCTTTGAAGAATAGGAGAGACAGGAGAAGGGGTCAGCCGTTAGCTGCAGGGCTGTGGTTAAACCAATGGGGACACCAGGAAGAGGGACACGGCTGAAACAGAGGAGCCCCCACCTTAGTGGGCCCCGCCCACTCTGGAGCATGCTTGCGTGTGGGGCAAGGAGACCTGACCTAAGAGCATGGCCACTGTCACTCCCCAAGTTGGGAACCCCAAGGGCATTGCGGAGTACAAAGTTTTGGGATTCACTGATTGGGAGTAAATTTCTCATAACCCTCTAACTTTAAAGTACGTTTTTTTCCCCATGTATTTGGCACAGGGTTTTGGACATCAGCTTGGACTCAGTGATCCTCCTGTTTTCAGCCTCCCCAGCATTGGGACTACAGATGTGCGCCATTATGCCTGGTGTCAGTAGCCAGCTCTGTGTGTCTGGGGGTGGGTGGGGCTGGTGCAGCATGTGGTGCTGGGGATCAGAGCCCGGCGCCTAGTCCGCTGTGCTATCTCATCGGCCCTAAAGTACAGTTTAAAGTGGTGGCTCACATCTGTCATCTCAGCCCTGGAGAGGCTGAGGCAAGAAGCTTAATATGTGTTCAAGGTGAACCTAGGCTACACAGTAAGTGCAAAGCCAACCTGGACTACATAGCAAGACCCTCTCTCAAACAAACAACATAGAGTACAAATTCTTGTACTAAATTTTCTTTCTACTATGAAAGGGAGGTGCTGGGAATATAGGTCAGTGGCATAGTGCCTGCCTGGTATGTGCGAGGTCCTGAGTTTGATTCCCTGTACCAAAACGAAACAAAGCTGCAATACAGTATAATAGTGGAGACATCTCTTCTGTTTTTTGTTGTTGTTGTTGTTGTTGTTGTTGTTGTTATGAAATGACATTTTGGTTTAATAGACAACCTTTGAGGTATATCCCTAAGCAAAGACTAGGGTCCAAGCTTAGCTTCTTGATTGGGTCCAGCTGCTTTTGTCATCTCGTAGCGGTCACATCACCTTCTGCATGTACTGTACTATGGGAGGGGAAACGTGTTCACAAAGGTGTGTGAATTTCTTGGAATTTTGCTTCTAATCATACCTGTTTGTCTCTCTGCCTATCTGCCTTCTGTCTATCTTGGGGTTTTTGAGACAGGGCCTCACTCAGTAGCAGAGATTGGCTGGGACTTGCAGTGATCCTCCTGCCTCAGCCTCCCAGGTGCACCACTATGGCCACCTGCCACTCTGGGCAGCCCCAGCTTGTTCTGCTTGGAAGTTAGGAGGCCAGGAGTTGTGACAGGAAGCAGTGATGGTACAGGGCCTCACTGTGCAGTGAGAGGACACATTGCCCTGGACTCACCCAGGGGCACAAAGGGCTTGGACGGCATGCTGGGCTTGGAGATGCCAATGGCATTGACTGCGAAGATCCGGACCTCATAGGCCACACCCTCAATCATTTTCTTGGGCTCGAAGGTGGTCTCCTTGCAGAGGTCAAAGTTCAGCCTCATCCACCTGGAGCTCTGCTTCTTCTTCCTCTCAATGAAGTACCCTGTGGGTGCGGGAAACCAGACAGGGTCAGAGGGGCAGAGCTGGGGCTCAGTCCCACTGGGGAAGTCTCTGAGCAAGGGGACCAGAGCTTGACTCAGCCCTCAGTGGATGTCATGAGTAATTACAGAGGCACATGTTGTCCCAGGATGACATCCAAGTGAAACAAAATTATGGTTGTGCTAGAAAAAGAGGATAAGAGGTGGCAGACACGAAGGGTGCAGTGACCAAGCCGGCCAGGTAGACATGAATGGGAGGTGATTTGGGGACAAGTTTGTATGACACCTGGGAAACAAATTCTTCCATACATTTAATGGTAAAAGAAAATTCTTCACAACAGAACTCATGGAGCAAGGCATTTGCTGACCAAAAGAGTGGAAGTTAGACTTACAGTTGCTTGAAAATTAGAGAGTGAAGCCAGGCATGGTGGAGCACAGGTGTCACCCAGTGCTCTGGCTGAGGCAGGAGGACAAGTTGGAGCCCAGCCTGGGCAATTGGATGCCTTAGCAAGAGCCAGTCTCAAAACAAAACATAAAAAATGGGCTGGGGATGAAGGCCCTGGATTCAATCACCATTTTGGGAAAATTTGAACAAGAAGGTAAATAAATGAAGATAGAAATGAGATACTGAGCAGGGCATGGTGTGCACATCTGTAATCCTAGCACTCGGTAGGCTGAGGCAGGAGAATCATGAGTCAGAGGCCAGCCTGGGCTAGGACCCTGTCTCAGAAAAAGAAAAGAAAAATAAACCAAACAATTAAACATTGAATGTAAATGACAAAGAAAGACAACAGTCAATGAATACATTGGACATGTTTATATGTCGACTAATTGCAGAGGGTTCCTAAGTGTGCATCAGTCCAGGTGGATGTGTAAAGCCAGCCTAGCCTCGGGCGCTCTAAGGGGTGACTCTGGATGAGTTCGACACGCGCATCGCCCTGCCTGTAGCCACACCGCCCGGGGCCGCGCCCTCACCCAAGATCGGAGAGCCACCGTCGTAGGCGGGGGGCTCCCAGGTCATCACGCACCAGTCGTCTCCCACCTCCGTCACGTTCGGGGCCACAGGGGGGTCCGGGATGTCTGTGGTGGACAACATGAAAGGGCAGGATGAAATAAAACGAAGATGCGAGATTTAAAGAAGCACATTCCCGGGGAAAATATTTTGTGGTAATCACAGAAATAGATTTTAGAGTATTTTTCATGTTTTCTGGCATGCAATTCATTCGTACAGAGTTACACCACACGGGAGAAGGAAAGGACGGCCCATAGGAATGAAACCTGGGTGTCCCCAAGCTCTGACAGATCCGCACTGCACACTGTGCCGCCGGAAGCCGAAGCTCTTGAGCTTTCTCTTTAAGTGGTCACTCAAGTGACTGCATATGCGTCAGAGGCAGCTGCGGTGGCGTGTTATTTTTTTTTTTTTCCTACAGAATGAACTTCTGGCCTGACTAGATCAGAGCTAGGGAGTGTATGGTTTATACTGGGTGGAAGATTCAAGCTGTGAACTGGACAGAAATTCACGGCAGAAATGGTCACAGTCACCTTAAGCTGGGTGGGTTATAGCTGCCTTGGAAGGAAGGAAGGAAGGAAGGAAGGGAGGGAGGGAGGGAGGGAGGGAGGGAGGGAGGAAGGAAGGAAGAAGAGACAGAAAGGAGGAAAGAAAGGAGAGGGAGGGAGGGAGAGAGGAGGAAAGGAGACAGAGAAGGAAAGAAAGAGAGGGAGGCAGGGAGGGAGGGAGGAGGGAAGGAAGGAAGGGAGAAGGAGGGAAAGGAGACAAGGAGGAAAGCAAGAGAAAGCACGCAAGCAGACAGGCAAAAAAGAGAGAAAGCGCCCGAGTCTCCTGTCCTGCTCTGTGCAGTGCCCACCAAGGTGACATTATTTTCCGTCACCCTGAAGCGACCTCTTAAGTGGAGGCCAAGGCCAGGGCTCGCAGTCCCGCTCCTCCGCGCAGGTCACCCAGCCCAGGACAGATCGGTTCCACCACGCCACGGTGGCTTGGGCGATCCTTTAGCAGTTGGGCTTTGGTGACCTTTAAAGGGCTCCAGAAGGGACCGGGACTTAGCAGAGCGACGGCGGGTCCCCAAAATAGCTGTCCCGGCGACGGCGGGTGGGCGGTAGGACCCGAGCGCAGCTGCCCAGCCCTGCGGGACTCACCCACCACCTTGATCTTGATGCTGGCGTGCGCCTCGCCTGCCTCGTTCTTCAGGTTGATGTGGTAGACGCCCGAGTCGTCGCGCTCCGCCGCGTCGATGACCAGGGTGCTGCTGTCGGGGTAGTGCTCCGACCGGATGCGGCCGCTGCCCTCCATGATGGCCTGGCGGGGGGACAGGGCGAGGTCACAGTGCGATTGCAGCCCACACGGTGCTAAGGGCCAAGACACTGGGTGCTGTTGATCCCCTGCCTCCAGGGCACAGGCATTTATTTTATTTTATTTATTTATTTGTTACGTACTTGTGTCTCACTACACAGCTCAGACTGCTGTTTGCAGCCTCCCAGTGCTGGGATTACAGGCCTAAGCCACCACTTGGTTGTTGGCTCAGGGCAACCCAGGGCAGGGTGGAGGATGGAACCCTGGTCCCTGAGCTTGCCTAAGCTTAGTCCACTGAGATATCTCGCTACTACTATTATTATTATTATTACTTTTTCTGGTTGGTTATCTGAGACAGTATCACTATACAGTGTGGGCTGATCTAGTGTGTAGCCCAACCTGACCTGGAACTCACAATGATCCTTCTGCTTCAGCCTCCTGAGTAGCCAAGGTTATAGTCACTACCTCTGTGCCTGGCTAACTTAATTTTCTTTCCCTTGGTGGTAGTGGGGATTCATCCCAGGACCTTTGTACTGACGTACATTCCCAGGCATTTATTTATTTTTTTGTTTCTTCATCAGGTCTCCCCTTGAACTCCTGGCAATCCTCTTGCCTCAACTTCCTGAGTGCTGGAATTAGAAGTACACATGAACACACCCAGCAACTCTTTGCTCTTATGCTTCATTAGGATTCTTGACTCTTCAAGCACAAATGAATGCAACAGCAGTAAGAATGCCTGAAATCATTTTCATAATTATTCTACTTCATAATAGAACAGAATCACTCATCTTACTGTGGCCATATTCTAAGAGAGCAATATAAAATATATTCTATTTTTTTATTTATTAACGTATTTAGTACAGGGGTCTACACAGATTGGACTCATAGTATTCTATCTCTTTGATTGTGAAGAAAAAGGTATTTATTTAGGATAGTGTCACATTCGCCTCTTGAGTTTTCTGCATTTGTTTAGTTTTTTTGTGGTGCCTTTATTTCCATAAAGTAAAATTCACAACTTTTGGATCCATTGTTCTATAAGTTCTGACAAATGGATGCAACTGCAGGCATTGCCACAATCAAGATAGATACAGAAGACCCCCTCTTCTCTCCCTGTGCCTCTGACCACAGCCATGCCCTGCTCTCTGAAGCTCACTGGTCTACTATCTGTCCCCAGAGCTGTCTTTTATCCCACTTGCCATGTAACTGGAACCAAAGGGTATATGGTATACAGCCTTTTCAACTTGATGTTACACTGCATGACACTTTTTATTTAATTTTTAAATTTTGGGGGGAGTACAAGAATTGAATTCAGGACCTCATGTTTGCCAGGCAGGTGCTGCACCCCTGAGGTAAATCTATGACCCTGCCTGATGCTTTTTAGACTCATCCTCATTGCTTCATCTATCAGTAGCATGTTCTTTTGAATTTTTACTACTACGTTTTTTCATCACTGAGTAGTATTCCATCATACATACATTTCATGCATTGTTGTTTCCTTCCTTCCTTCCTTCCTTCCTTCCTTCCTTCCTTCCTTCCTTCCTTCCTTCCTTCCTTCTTTCTTTCTTTCTTTCTTTCTTTCTTTCTTTCTTTCTTTCTTTCTTTCTTTCTTTCTTTCTTTCTTATTTTGCAGAACCAGGGATTGAACTCAGGCCCTTGCCAGGGGAGTGCTTATTCCACTGAGCCATCTCCCTGGCCCCTCCACTATATTTTTTATCTGACACATTTTTTGAAGTTTTTATCTCTAGATAACTTGGGTCTTTTACACATCTCCCCAACTGTACTTCAATTTTCCCCCTTCACTTTAAATTGAGAACTCAACGGTTAGGCTATCAGAGACCCTGTCCTTGTCTGCAGATTCTGATACACAGGTCAAATCAAAGCTGGGCTGGTTCCCATCAATTTTTCTCCTCGGGGTTAAGTTTCCCTGCTGTCATGGCAGACGCTGCAAACTGCTTTGTTGGACACTTGATATGCCTGTGCCCGAGGTCCTAAGCTTTATTTTGGGATGCGTTGAAATTGCCCTGAAAGTGACCCATCAGGACTTGTTTTCGCAGTTTGGAAGATAGATCACGGGCGGAACTGCTCCTGCGTCCCGCTGGCACCGTGAGCGGTGAGTTTTCAAGCGGGCTGCAGCGATGGCCCTGCTCAGCCCGGCCGAGTCCCCTTCCTCTGAGCCCCCAGGGGGCTCCTTCCCTCCAGGCTCCTGGGCTGGTTGCTGGGCTCGGTCTCCCCCTGCGGGAGCGGGACTGCTGCAGGACTCGGCTCCTTCGCCCCCGCCCCGCCGGGGCCCGGCCCCCTCTTTTCCTCCACCCCCGTTGCCGCTTCCTCGGCTCCTCCTAGGGACGGGGCGCTGCTCTCTGCCCGCACCTCGCGCCCCGCGGCCGGCTCCGGCCGTCTACCTGGGCCTTCGCTGCGGAGGAGCCTCAGTTGCGGCCCTGCTCCTCCTTCTTTTTTAAATCGGGAATCGAACTCAGAACCTTGCTCTTGCCAGACAGACGCTATGCCACTGAACTACATCCCTGGCCCCTTTTATTTTGGTACTAGGAATGGAAGCTCCTTTATTTACCCACTTATTTAGTGATTCAGTGTGTGATGCTCTTCTACCCTAACCCTGCCATCCACAGAATGAAGCAGATCCTGTGAGCCACATGGCCACATAGCAGGGGAATAGGAGGTCAGCGAATGAGTGCCAGACCCACCCGGAGGCTGGCTGCTGCCCTTCTCCAAGGAATTGCATCTTTACACTTACACTTGCTTGGCTTCTTTCTTTCATCTGCTGTGGTGTGTGTGTGTGTGTGTGTGTGTGTGTGTGTGTGTGTGTGTGTGTGTGTGACTAGTGACCAACCTTATCTGCTCGGCTCCAGATGGCCTTAGGAGGGGGCTCGCCCGTGATGGGGATCTCCAGGCGAAGCTTGCTCCCGGCGATCACTGTCACAGTGTTGTCTGCGTCCAGGCCATCCAGGATGATCTTGGGAGGATCTGGAAAGGGAAGTAGAGATTTTGCCATCACATGGAGATTCCCTGCGACCCCCTTCCGCTGGTGATGGGTGAGAAGGTCGGTGCCTGGCGCCTTGCACTGAAGGACTTCCGAATCAACCCTTGCTTAATGGTTGACATCAATTGATGCTTTTGTTTCTTTACCCTGAAGATCTGAATACATTGCAATTCTCAGGCAAGCAGAAGCAAGCATGTAAGAAGATGATTGTGTGCTGATTTCTCTTATCAACTCACCAATAACACGGACTTTGGCGGGCATAGGGATGTTGTAGGCATCCGGAGTGAACACGTAGTCCCCTTCGTCTTCAAGGAGGGCGTTGGCAATGACTAGCTTATGAACTCTAAGGAAACAAGGAACAGGCACTTCTAAAGACTTTGCAGATGATTAAATCATATGTGGCCCAGGCTGCAGAGACAGCTGCGCTCCATGCAATTACCTCATATCATGCAGGCTAGAAGGAGAAAGGGAAGCCTGAACCACTCTGCTTATTGACCCAACTTAGATCTCTGTACTTCAGACTGTACGGAAGGAGCACTACAAGAGCAACCTGCTCATTATGTATGTGAGAGTCTATTATTTTTCAGCTGGTAACTTTCACAAGAACAAAACAGAGCATCTCAGCAGTGCTGCAGTGAGCTGGGCATGGTGGTGCACACCAGTAATCCTTGGGAGGCTGAGGCAGGAGGGTCGCTGTGAGTGTGAGGCCAGCCTGGGCTACAAAGTGAGTTCAAGGCCAGCCTGAACTGTATAATGAAACCCTAGCTCAAAAAAACAGATAATAAATACTAAATAAATATTAAAAGTGACCAGGCATCGTGGCACATGCTGTAATCCCAGCACTCAAGAGGCCGAGGCAGGAGGATTGTTGTGAGTTTGAGATCAGCCTGAGCTCAAAGTGAGCTTAAGGCCAGCCTGAACTGCATAGTGAGACCCTGTCTCAAAAAGACAAAAAAAAAAAAAAAAAAAAAAAAAAAAAAACCTATTAAAAGTAATGCTACACTCGAAGATTCAAGAAATTACCAGGAGCAATCTTGACTTGAGCTTCCTATGACAAAAGATGGATAATTCTTTGGTGTATCAGGGCCGGGAAGCAGTGGCTATCAGAGGAGAACTATGGCTCCTCTTTATAAAGCACCATTCTGGGGTTCAGGGTATAGCTCAGTGCTGGAGCACTTGTTTAGCATGGGCAGACCTCTGAGTTTGCTCCTCAGTAGGGAAAAGAGATAAAAAACGATGTGTGAACAAGCTTAAAATCATATATTCCTCTTATATGAGAAGCCCAATATATGATCAAAGCTCAAAGTACAAGATTGATAACTGGAAGTGTAATGTGTCTCTTGCTGTTTCCTCAGAAAGCTTACACAAAGCAGGGGGACAGATCCTCCTTGAAAAGGGAGGGGAAAAGGAGATGGGGTGAAAAAAGAATTAGAAGGGCTCTGTACACGGAGCAGACCCCATGACAGATGTGGTCGTTCTCTACATAAATGTGTACTAATGGAAAATGAAAATTGAAAAAAAAAATAAAGCTATTGCTATACTGTCTAAAAAATGCATAAAGGCAAGACTTTAAGCTTACAGAAGTGTGTATTTTTGTATGCAAATAGAATCTCCCCACAATTTCAGTGGATTGATGGGGTCCCTAGAAGCTCATTCGTGTTCTCAGAAGAGTCCATCGGCCCACAGAGAAAAGGTTTGCCTTGGGTCCTTGCTAGATTCTGAGCTATTTTAGACCAACTCTTGAAGAAAAAAGGAGGGGCAAGTTATGTTTATTGGTGTCAAAAAACAACACTATAACACACATGGTTGACAGAACTGCACTGGCTTCTCTCTGCAATTTTGGAAGTGAGCCACATTACAGTCTATAAAGTAGCACAAGTGTTCTGACAGGGGAGAGGGGCTTAGATCAAGAAAAGGGCCCAGGAAAGCAGGATAGCAAACCTCAGGTGGGTATATATATATATATATATATATATATATATATATATATATATATATATATATATATCTGGGTGTGGTGGTGCATACCCGTCATCCCAGCACTCAGAGGCTAAAGCAATTCAAGACCAGCCTGGGCTACAAAGTGAGTTCAAGACCAGCCTAAACTATATAATAAAACCTTAGTTCAAAAAAAATAAATAATAAATAAATATTAAAAGCAATCAGGTAAACAACTGGGCAAGAGGTGTGGAAACTTCGCAGGGGCACCACCATTTTGGATGGGTCTATGGGCCTGATTGAAAGGCTCAGTCCAAACCTATGTCTCTGAGAAATCCTATTTCACACCGGGTAGGAACTGTCGATACACTCGCCCAGGTCCTCCATCAGACTCCAGTGTCATCCTCTACTGGCATATCCAGCAGCAGTGAGACCAGCCAGGGTTTCAGACACCCATGGCCCCACGGTGCAGGGTGGGGGTCCAGAGCTCCTAGCGGGGTGTGGTAGGCATGGTGTGGTGGGAGATGAAGGAAGCTAAGAGTCACAGACAGGCGAGCTCCCTGCAGTGACCTCTGAGTGAAAGGGGTAAAGCTGCCTTCAGGAAGCTGCCTGTGGCCGCAGGTCAGCCACTCACTTACCGCCCTTTGTGGACAACCTTGAGGCGGTCGCTCTCTTGCACAGGCAGGCCGTTTTTTGTCCATTTCCCAGGCACATGTTCTGAGATCTCACACTTTAAGCATATTTCTTTGCCAAGTTTTACAGTCTGGTCAGTCAGAGGCGTCAAGACCTTCAGAGGCTTCACTGTGGAAACACACAATGTCACCAGAGCCAGGGCACGGAGTAAGGCACTGGCACTTCTGCTACGACATTTTGCTACAAATGTAACTGCTTCACCAAGGATGCCAGGAGCATAAATCTGCTTTCAGATACATGGATACCCAGTTCTGGACCTCAGGAGAAATGCTGAATCTAGTAATCTGTACTCAGCTGAATGGACCAGACAGATTTTTCATAAGTTTTTTTAAAAATGTATTTGGTGCAGGGTCTCAATATGCAGCTTGGATGCATAGTGATCCTCCTATTTTCAGCCTGCCTAGCACTGGGATTACAGCCATGTGCCACCATGCCCAATCTCAGTAACCCACTGAGTGCTCAAAGGGCAGGGATGGCTTGGCATGTGGTCCTGGGGATTGAACCCTGGTTCCTCTACTTGCCTAGGCAGGTGCTTGGTCCGCTGAGCTATCATGCTGGCCCCATGAAAAATTTTTTGAGAACATGTAACTGACAAAGATCTTTCACTGTTGGGTCCATACTCCCACTTCCTCCACAAACCTTGTGGCTTTTATTGCATGACCTGGCATGGCATGATGGCTTTTAGAAATGTGGAACTTCCCTGAGGGCAGAATGGATGAAACTTGCTTTAAGAGGGTGCAAGTAGTAGCTGAGCATCTGTCTGCCTATGTTTGAAGAACCTCTGGCTGGAGCTGATGTGCACACAGTCCCACCCAGCGCCAACAGTGTGCTGAGGCTGCTTCTGAGGTGATGGATGAACAGAGAGACCACGGCTTGACCAACGCTGAAGCCCGGAAGCAAGATGTCTGCCCTGAACTCATGGGTCTTGGGGTTTTGAGACAGGGTCTTGCTATGTAGCCCAGGCTGGCTTCAAGCTCACTGTGATCCTCCTGCCTCAGCTTCCTGAGTTCTGGGATCACAAGGCTGTGCCACCACTTCCAATTTTCATAGCAAACTGGGACCAAATCTGTCTCCCATTATAGGGCAATTGGGAAAGCTCACTGAGTTTCGAATTTTCTGGAACCTATGAGCAAGTTCGCTGCCATGTGTCCTCGGCAGCTCCTAACTGGTTTCCCATGGAGTAAATAACTTTCTCCTCACTCAGGGCCACTGAAGACCATTGGGTGTTTATGTACTGAGCAGTTGGTAAGCTCCCCTGTGCAGCAAGCAAAATTTTTGAGGTTTTGCTGTCCTTTCTGGGCATCGACTGTCTATTTTATGGTCTTGTGAGCACAGCTAGGTAGCCTCCTTAGCTAATGATTTCTATACTTCCTCTCAGGAGTTGCTGCTCTGTCATTAAATTGAGTTGTTGTCTTATCTCAGAAATCCTGACTCATCTGACACAGGTGCCCCACCTGAATGGAATCCAATTTTGCATATTTCCAATTGCCCTGTGTAGAACTTAAACAGGCCCAACTTTCCCCAAATGGGCTGACCGACTCCCCACTGTCTGGGGCCAGTTTAGAGTTGTATGTAAATGAATGTCACTCACAGTCGACGCTGAGCTTAGCGGTGGACTGCCCGCCCGTGGTCATGACCGAGTACTCCGCGCTGTCAGCCTTGGTGGCCCCTTCTATAATCAGGATGTGCTTCTTGCCCTCCACTTTGATTCTGTATCTTGATTTGGGGCCAGGGATGATCTCTTCACCATTCTTAAACCTGAGTGAACATGGATTACAGAAAGTGTTTTATGACGTGGCCTTTAGGGGACAAAGTTCATTGCTCATGTCCACTGTGTTATTATCCCAGCAGCACCTGGTTTCTGGCAGACCCCAGACCCATGAGAATGAGTGTAGCAGTCATTTCATGATCCATGGAGTCCTCCTGCAGCAAGAATTCTGGAGGAGATGGGGCTGGGGAGATGGCTCAGTAGAATAAGTACTTCCCTGGCCAGTGCAAGGGCCTGAGTTCAATCATTGTGGAGAAAATTACAATGGAGGGACACGGACCACCCCTTGTCATTTATGAGCAGTCGGGCACACTTGCTGAGAAGGACCAATAACTTCTTCGGGGCTCATGACACTGTTTATTTATTTATTTATTTATACAGTGTGTTGGTGGATCGAACCCAGAGCCTTGTGCACGTAAGACAAAAGCTCTGCCACTGATCCACGCCTCCTGCCAGTCACGACACATTTTAAACATAGCTATGATTCTAGATTTTCATGAATAGTCTATTCTATACTAAATGCTACAGTTCCCTACTGTACAATTTACTAGATTTTTATTGTTATCATTTGCTTGCTTGTTTGAGAGAGGGTCTCATTATATAGTCCAGGCTGGCCTTGAAGTTGTGGTGATCCTCCTGCCTCAGCCTCCTGGAGCCAGGATTACAGGCTACAATGTCTTTCTAGTGGAATAGAATTCTTAACATGACATTTCACCCTAAGGTTTTGAGTCGGTTATTTTATAATTTTAAGAGAGAACATGTTAGAGAACATTCCCCACCTGATCCTAAAATAAGAAAGGTTTAATTAATGAATTTACTTGTTTGCTTATTTATTTATTTATTTGCCTTTACTGTGCTGGGGATGGGACCCAAGACCTCACACATGCTAGGTGTGTGCTCTGCCACCAAGCCAAACCCTCAGCCCTGGGTCTTCATAGCTTTTTATGAGCAGTTGGTGATTCTTAGCCTGAAATATTTTTCCAGAGCATTCTAGCAATAAAGTGGTGAAGCTCTAAATGAAAACTACAGATATGTGTTTCCTGTCTATTGCCAGTAAGCACAGAGAAGAGACCTCAGCTAGAGACTGAGTTCATACAAAGGCTGTGGAGTTTCAGAGAACTAGATAAACAGCACCACCATTTTTAATAAGAACTTGCCTACTGCATCTTTCCCAACATAGGTTTCTGGGCCTGTTTTCAGTCTTACAGGTGAAAAGGATGCCAGTCATAGTATAGTTGTTATTTTTGTCTTTTTGAGTAGGGTCCTACTGTGCAATTCAGGCTGGTCATGAGCTCACTTTGGAGCCCTGGTTGGTCTCACAGTAATCCTCCTGCCTTAATCCCCCACCCCACTGCTGGGATTATAGGTGTGTGCCACCACCCTTAGATTATAGTAAAGTATTAATTAGTATCTCTACTCACATGGGTGAAGTTCAGATTTTTTTGGAGGGGACAGGGTTTCACTATGTAGTTCAGGCTGGCCTCAACCTTGTGGTGATCCTCCTGCCTCAGCCTCTGTGCTGGCATTATAGGCGTGTACCACCTGGCAAGTTCTGATTTTTTTTTTCACATATTTAAAAGCTATTTGTATTTCTTGTGCTATCCACCAGGAAGGTACTTTAATGAACAGAAGCCTATTAATAACGGGCAGACCTCGGGAAGGCGGCTCACCATTTTACATTGGCATCATCTTCGGACACCTCACACTCTAACTCCACTCTCTCCCCACAGTAAGCGTTCGTGTCTTCCAGCTGCTTGGTCACCATAATTGGAGGTTCTAGCATGAAAAGCAGGGAGGTCAGAATCACCATGAGTCCTATCTACTAGTGAGATCCTATAGGTCCTGTAGACCCTTACTAAGATACAAAAAAAATAAATAAATAAATAAAAAAGAAAAGAAAAGGAATCAAAATTTGTTTTTCATAATGATTTTTAAAAATGCCTATGTTTGGAAAAAAAAAAAAAAAACACCTGGCAATTCTCTCTCTTTTTTTTTTTTCTTCCCAGAACTAGGGATTGAACTCAGATCCTTAAAGCTTACTAGGTAAGCACTGATTCTACTGAGCTATCTTCCCAGCCCACTTGTCAATTCTGAGAAAGTTCTTTCAGCTTTCAGAGAACTCTCCAAGCTGAGTCTGATGGTGTTCTGGAGAGCAGACACAAGTCTGTACGGGATTTCCTTCCTCAGGCCAGCAGCAGAGCAGGTGGCAGATGAGCAGACGGACGCGGAGGGGTCGCAGTGGGACCCTAGCGTTGTCTGCGATCAGAGGGCTCTGGGATGAAGCCGAGGGAGGAACACGCGGCATCTTGACTCCTCCTAAAACTCCTAATACTTTTCATAATCCAGACCATGCGTCACTAAATTTCATTATCTTACTGACATCTGCGTTTTGATCTCCAAATATTCCAAAGACTGTTTTCATAAACAGGGGCTGCCACAAGACACAGCCCGGCTCTGGGCCCATTATGCAGGCCACCACAGGCCTTACTTACTGAGACGTCTCAGCAAACAACTCAGAAAGCCTCGGTGCAGCGCAGTGCGGGGCCCGTCCCCGCCCAGGGAGGCTGCAGAGGCGCAGCTGGGACAGCCTCTGCTTCCCACCGTGCGCGACTTGAGCTAAAACCATGAGGTGGTCTTGGCTCGGCCTTCATTTCCTGCCTTTGGTCCTCACGACCTTCTCAAAGCCAGGGGTGAAGCAGAGCCCCAGCTGGCCAGCCCTCCGCGGGCCGGAGCAGGAGCCGTGGCTCACCTCGCACGAAGAGCTCCGTGGAGCACTTCTCGTCGCCGGCCGTCACATAGTACTCGGAGTCGTCCGTCAGGGAGCAGTTATTGATAAACATGATGCGCTCGCAGCCTTTGTGCTCAAAAATGTACCTGTTTTCAAGAGAGGATAAGTAGAGCCCATGAACTGGGTCACACCCTTTTCTTTTCTGCCTGCAAATTTGACTTGCCCTTTGGTAATATTTGAATTGGAGGGGTTGACTTATACTAATATAACATGCTGTAGAGTTCAACCTCAAACAAAACCCAGTTTTTATCTTTGTGATATATGATAGACAGGGTTTTATATATACTCTCTAGGTCCTGTTGTTTTATAAGTATTAAGTTTTTATTTAAAATATAAACCAATTATCACATACTTACTATGTTATTTTACTCACTGATGGAAAATAAGGTTGGTGAGATTGCCAGAGATTTTAACCCTATATTTTAAAAATGATCAAATTATGTAATTTATGGGGGTACTTAATCTTATTTATTGATGTATATCCCATTTATTGCTTAGCCCAGCGACACAATAAATTTTGTGTCTTCCAGCTGTTTGATCATCATAACTGGAGGCTCTAGTATGAAAAGTAGGGAGGTCAGAATCATCAGGTGTGCGGAGCCTCTCTTCCGAGCCCTGGTTGGCTCACAGACAAGAATCTAGCAATTAATTTAAGCAATAAAGCCTGGCGTGGTAGTACAGGCCTGTAATCCCAGCACTCGGGAAGCTGAGGCAGGAGGATCACTGTGAGTTCAAAGCAGCCTTTTGAGACAGTGTCTCAAAAGTATATTTAGGGTGGCAAGATAGCTCAGTGGACTAAGCACCTGCTTAGACAATACAGGAACCAGGGTTCCCTCCCTGGCACCACATGCCGTGCTAGCCACCCCAGGCAAGCTGAGCCAGGCACTGAAACCAGGCATGGTGGTACACGCCTACAGTCCCTGCTGGGAAGGCTGAAAACAGGAGAATCACTGAGTCTGAGCTGTGTAGTGAGACCCTGTACCAAATACAGTCTTTGAGTGTTTAGAAACCAAAACACAGATGTCAGCAAGATACTGAAATTAAGTGACCCGTGGCCTAGATTACAAAGGAGCACATAAGGGTATTATAGCAGACCAGAACAAAATTTGTCTTGGGAATTTCTCCAGTTGAAGACTTTAAGAACAAAATATTGCAACATTTTTCTAGATAAAGCCAGCTGGTTAATAGCATGCTTCCGTCCATCCAGGCCATGGTCAAGAGGTGTCTGCGCCGGGTATCAATAGGCACCCTCATCGCAAAGCTGCTCTGTTGCTGCAGCCACGTGGAGAAATTGGAAACCACCTCATTGTACCCAGAAGTGACAAATTTCTAGGATTAAAGTTGCTCATCGAGGTACACGTGGCTCTTGTTAACTTAAAAAAATACACTGGAGTTGAAAATCTCTCAGGCTGAGGAGGATCTCTGGAAAGTAGTTGCATAAGAGGCCAGGGATAGCATCAGCCCCCGGGGATTAGTTAGTCTCCTTCCCCTGGGAGAGAGCCAAGCAAAAGTAAAACAAGGCTTAGGTCCAGTTGCAGGCCTGGTGCTGCCTGCCCAGCTGCGGCACCGCCATGAACACAAAGGGAGGCGCCAACATCTCGTACAGATGCTAATTTGGAGAAACCAAAGCCATCTCCCCGTGGCATATGACTCTCAGCGGGCAGATCAAGTGTGTACCTCAAAATTTTATTTAATTTTTTTAAAATTTTTGTACCAGGAACCAAACCCAGGACCTTGTGCTTGTCAGGCAGGCATTTTGCCAGTGAGCTATATCCCCAGCCCTGATACCACAAAATTTTAAAGTTCTATTTCAGAAATTGGGAGAAATGTAGCAAATGCTTTAAAATAGTGAATATAGTACAATCTACAGTAGCACAAAATCGTAATTGGGAATCACTAGAAGTAACCAAGTTTAGTTTATACAACTTTCAATAGTTCCAAAATATATGAAAGGAGAGTGAAACACTATGAAGAGAGACCTCCGTTCCTACTGCTATGTATTACAAAGATGCAACTAAAAGTGCCCAGAAAAGTGAGCCAAACTACTGTTTGGCTTATTTATATTTAAAACTGATTAGTTGCAGAGCCCACTTACTTGGTGCTGGGTCGAATTTCTTGCCCATTTTTATACCATTTCACTTCCAACTTCGGATCTGCCAGTTCCACCACAAACCTTACTCTGCCTCCTTTATCAACCTGATATGCGGGATCAAGAATTTTTGCAAAAGCTGGTAGAGAGAAAAAGTAAGAGTATGTCAATGTGTGTGTCCACATACTATGAGTTTAAATAGCCTATGTGAATGCAAAAGCAAATGAAAAATTCTAGATATGGTGGTGCATGTCTGTACCCCAGCCCTGCAGAGGCTGAAGCGGGAGGACCCCATTAGAGGCCAGCCTGGGCTACATAGTGAGTCCATGGTCAGCCTCAACTGCAGAGTGAGATCCTGCCTCAAAACAAAGGTTATGAAAGAATGAGTCTTGCAGGAGAAAAAAAATGAGGAAACTAGCAATTTTTTCTTTATATCTTAGAATTCTACGTTGACTTAAGTTCAAAAAGATAGTTTTAAAATGTGAAAAAAAAATTCACATACTTTTGAAAGAAACAATGTTGTGGCAACATTTAAAATGGTCTCTATAGGAATTCACATAAAAAGAATCTGAATGAAATTGAACTTTAAGAACACAATTCCTGCCTGGCGCGGTGGTACACACCTGTAATCCCAGCACTCAGGAGGCTGAGACAGGGAGGGTCATCATGAGGACCAGCCTGGGCTCAAGGCCAGCCTGAACTGCATAGTGAGACCTTGTCCCAAAGAGACAAAAAAAAGAACATGATTTTTCTCTAGGATTAGGGTTACTGGCACTTTTTTTTTTTTTGTACTTTCTATGTCACAGTTCTTTAAACCATAGAATTTATGATATGGATTTACCAGAGTTTTGTGTGGTGGAAACATGCCAGGAGAGTAAGATTTTAAAAAATATCCTTTGTCCCCTAGTTAGCTGTGAACTCAGGATTCCCAAACACTTTAAATAACATAGGCCACAGTAATTAAAAAAAAAAAAAAAAAAGTTTCTTTGCACACCCCTAAATAGAAGGAGCTAGCTGCTTTAAATTGAATACTTTTTATCTTACGGTAACAATTCTCACATAGGCAGTTTGAAAAGCACCGTACATATTTTGCACCTGTGAAGTTTGTCAGGTCTCGCGCTTCTAGCTCTGACACCCTGACCTTATTATCCTGTTGACTGAACACCCTCATTTTCTCATAGCTTAACAAAATGTCATGTATTCAGAGCTGGTGAGGACCAAGAAGTCTCATCGGCTGGCAGGAAAAGTGTCCGCTGGTTCCCACACAGCACTCAAGCCCACACTTCTCAGCATGTAACTTTCAGAGCTCTGGTACAGTGAGAAGTTTAGAAGCACAGCAGATTTCATAGAAGCAGCAGTGAGTTTTTCAATTCTATTTATGCAGTCAACAATAACAGCACTGACATCTAATCTCATGTACATCAAAGGGGTAGCCCACAAGGACCTTCAGGCCAGGAAACTTGTTTTGTCATCATCATTCATTGTTGTTTAGTTTTTTACTTTTTTGAGACAAGATCTCATTGTGTAGTTCAGGCTGGCCCTGCCTCAGCCTCCTGAGTGCTGGGATTACAGGCCCGCACACCATAACTATCCAGGAAACTTGGAAGAGTGGACGATATATTCAAAATGCGTTCCTTTTTCTCTCCTTTTCCACCATAAGAGGATTCTGAGGACCACAACCAAGGACAGCCACTTCAGATCCCCAGGGAGAAGCAAGGTTGCTTTGGAAAACAGAAGTCCCCAGACAGACCTAATGGATGGAAGAATAAGGTGCTAAAACAGAGATGCGAGATCTTGGCCTAGCTAAGAATCAAGCGTTTCAGAGGAAGGAGAGGTGGGAAAAGTTCCTAGTGGCCTGTGATGTGCACACCAACAGTGACTCCATCTGAGGCTCAAGGTAGCCTGCACCGCAACCCAGAACTGCCCAAGCCAATTGCAAAACAGTGAAAGCGTGGCTGGGACGTACCTGGCCCCCCCCCACTTGCACTTGGCCCGCCCCGTGCTCACCTGCGCTCTTCTTCTCCACCCTGCGCATGCGCTTGAGCCGCTTGAGCATGCCTCGCAGATCGGTGATGCCATACTGGAAGGCGATCTTCTCGTACTCATTGGGATTTGCGTTCTTCAACAGTTCCCAGACGTCTACCTCGGGCTCCTCCTCCTGCTGTTTCACCTCCCTACCCAAGATAAACAGTCTAGGTTAGTGGCTGTCCTGGCCCAAGCACAAGCAAGGTGAGGGTATGATTTGAATTAATGACCATGTTAAAAGCTCTGGTGAAAACCCTCGGAAGGCGCCAAGCAAATGTAATCGCATAGCTTGAAGTCTTGTGAAATGTACAGTTAGAAGATCAAGTCTGAGGGTCAGTCAGATAGCCTCAGCGAATTAAAGCGCCTGCTTAGGCAGACACAGGGACCAGGGTTCAGTCCCCAGCACCACATGCTACAACAGGCCTGGAACTCTAGACACGCTGAGCTGGTCACTGGAAATGGGACAGGTGGTACATGCCTGTAATCCCAGCACTTGGGAGACTGAGACAGGAGGATCACTATGAGTCTGGGCTGTGTAGTGAGACACTGTACCAATAAAATTAAAAATACAAAACAATTGCAGTGGGGGAGAGGATACCAGGAAGCATCATTCATGGTCAATATTCAAGAGTAATTGAAGAGGAGGGGTGACAGATAGCTCAGTGGACTAAAGTGCCTGGTTAGACAAAGCGCAGTGGTGGTGCAGGCTAGGGTGAGGATATTGAATTCACTTTGAAAAGTGGATTAAGATTGAAAGGAGTTAGCTACTACCTGGGTCTTTCTGGATTTATTGATGTGCATGTTTGTACATGGATGCTGTTTTATACCTTTGGACTTCACCAATAGCATTTTTCCTGCTATATTGGTAAATGAGCAGGTTTACCATTTCTGTAGGTTTCATATTAAAAACTGAAACTACCATGAGGTTTTTTGTTTTTCCTGTTTTGTGTGAGGCAAACGTGATAACCACTACACTACGGGAACAGCTTGTTTTTCATATTTTGTGGATACAGACACTTTTAAAGAAAATTGGAGCTGGGGAGATAGCTCAGTGGTCTAAGTGCGTGGCTAACATCACATGCCAGAATGCCACATGGGACCCAGAACCTGGCATGGTGGCATATGCCTGTAATCCCAGAGCTGGGGAGGTTGAGACAGGAGGATCACTGTGTCCAAGCTGCTAGTGAGACCCTGTGCCAAAGAAATAAATAAATGTAAGATTTAAAAACATTATTTTAAAAAAAGAAAATTGCTTTCCTTTTTTCTTTCTTTCTTTTTTCTTTTCTTTTCTTTTTTTTTCTTTGTCTTTTTGAGACAGGGTCTCACTATGCAGTTCAGGCTGGCCTTAAGCACACTTTGTAGCTCAGGCTGGTCTCGAACTCACAACAATCCTCCTGCCTCAGCCTCCCGAGTGCTGGGATTACAGGCATGTGCTGCCACGCCTGGCCCAGAAAATTGTTTTTCTAAATTGATAGAGAAAAAGAGGAGTCAGGTCAAACATTCTTTCCTATTTTATCTGTTCTTTGGCGGAACCAGGGATTGAACTCAGGCCCTTGCACTTGCCAGGCTTATTTCACTGAGCCAGCTCCCGGCCCCTCCTATTTTATCTTAACATATTGCTTTTAATTTTGGGGAGCAGGCTGGTCCAATGGCAGTGGGTTATCAGAACTTATTAACATTAGTGTCACTAATTTTGGGGAGCAGGTTGAGATTAATTATAAACATCAACATTAAATTATAAAGCAAATGGCTTAAGGGTCTATGCACAAGGAGAAAGTAATTTCCTAGGGCTGTTAGCAAAATTAGAATTCCAAATTTTGATCACAGGCTAAAGAATGTAGAGGACACTTAAAGAACACATATGATTCAAGAGTATCTCAGAGCTGAGGATATAGCTCAGGACAGCGTCTGCCTGGCAAATGCAAGGTCATGCGTTTGATTCCCAATTTTTTAAAAAAAGAGAGTAAGATTACATCAGGTTTAAAAAACACTTGTTTTCTCTTGTTTTACCACAAGAAGAAATGGAAGTGACTGAGTAGTAGCACTTCAGGAAGAGGGCGCAGTATCAATGCAAAACGTTTTGTTCAGCTTGGCTCTGGGTGGCCCCAGTGGTTTCCCATCACATGGCTCAGGGGTCAAGCTCAGCAGGTGGGGACCTGGCTGGGTCACAGTTCTGCCTCAGGTTTCAGTGTTTCCTTACACTTCTATGTACTTGTAGGGGAAAATGCTGGGCTGAGTCCCAGGTGATGCATGCCTCGGTGCAGAGCATATGACCTGAGCAGCTATGGGCCAGGATGAAGCGTGAATATCTGACTTCCATTTCACATTGTTGTGTAAAGCTGTTTCCCTACAGAAGTCAAAGGTTACGGAGGCAGCTGTCGAAAAGGGAAGGAAATGGGGGCCATGGAGCCATACGGAGAGGGGCACCACTGACCTTGCCAGAAAAATGCCCCCCACCCCGCAGGTGCAGGTGTGATCTTTGTCTCCCAGGCGTGAAAACATAGGCTCAGTCAGCGATTGAAACTGAAACACTAAAGAAGAAAAGTGTCCTGAAACTGGAATATCCATAATCTGCTAGAGCTGCTGATTAAAATATTGCAAATCCATATTAAAAATGATTTAGTGACAAGGGGGATTGAACCCAGGACCTTTGCACTGATTTATATCCCAGTATCTTTTTTAAAAAAGTAAAATTTGAGACAGGGTCTTGCTAGGTTGCTAAATTGCCCAGGCTGGCTTAAACTTATGATCCTCTTGTCTCAGCCTCCCAATGTGCTGGGGTTACAGGTACATGCCACCATGCCCAGCTATTTTAAAAGTATTTTAATAGGAAGTCTTGGAAAACTACAACTAAGTGGCCAGGTATGTACATATGTATATGTTCTCTGTGAGGACTTCTGCCAACTATTAATGCTTTATTTTTCTTACGTGTTAGCTTAAATATAGTCCCTACACCTTAAAATTATGTCATTCCAGATTGTGCTTTGAATTTTTTTTTTTGAGAGTCTCACTAAATTTGTATTTTAATCAAGGAGATCTACACACTTACACATTCCAAGTAGCCTCCTGACACTGGTGAAAGATTTTAAAGGTACCAAACCAGATACAACTTATATAAGTAAAAGGAGGACAAGTCAAACACGGAGACATGGCAAAAGCCAAGGACATAAAAAAAACAGTGATAAAGATCATTGTCCCAAGTCAGTTTTCTTGTTAGATTCATAAAACCAATCGTCCTCACCATTCTTCATTGAAAACCAAGGTGTATACCACCCTGCCAATTACGTGCCCAACGGGACTACAAATAACCTCTTGCTTGTCACTTTTTTGTCTCTATCACTTAATTGTACCCCGAATGGCAGGTACAAGCATTCGTTTTGTACGGCTATGTGCTGTCCATTATGTCCCCTGTAGAATCTCCTTGACTCGCCTAGAACATGTCTTTACTTACCATCGTGGGATCTTTCCTCATGCCTATACTAAAATACAGTGAGGAGAAATATATAAATCTGACTCCTCTCCCTATTGGGATAGACCTGTGTAACATTCACAGTGCATCCATCTACATCAAAATTTCTATAACTTGACAATCCTAGTGGACTGTAAAGCATTTATAGAAATTTTACGTAGGGTAAGACTTTCAAGTATTTGTGTAAGTCTGATCCTGTAACAGAATTCTACCCAAAGGCTTACCCTGATTTATCTATGTGTGTTTGAATAAGCTGCTTTGATCAGCTTATGTTCTTATACAGAAATGTTGGTAATAATGATATTTATCAATGGAGACTTTGCTGTATACTCTAGGAGAAGTAGAAGTGGTGGCCACGTGGCTTTACCATAAGGAAACCCATGGAATTCACAGGTTAGTAAGGAACACTCATAATGTCTAGAACAGTGAGCGGGTTAGTGCTCATTAAATGGCCATAGGCTTGTATTAATAGCAACTCAATGATGAATCAGAATCTTAAGTTGAGGATGTAAAGATAATGAAAACTGAAGACAGGTCAGTCGGTCTCTGAACTTTTTCTTTAGTCATGTTGACTATAGCACTAGATTTCTTTTATTCTGAAACTACTGGTAATACCAGCCTGTTTAGTTTCTGCTCTTATTTCCTCTTAATCAAAGGCCCTCCCTAACCCACTGCACCACAGCTCAAATGACCACGTGCATGTTTGTCTCCCTCTGAATATAAACATGAACGCTTTGAGGGACAGAAGCCTTTCTGAGCTGAAGCACATGTGTATTTGCCACCTGCAGGAGCCTGTCCTTTCCTAGCTAATTTTTACGATGACTCTATGAAGTCATTTCTACACTTTGCTTTTCCTGGTGTGGAAAGCAAGTCTCGGGGAGCACACATATTTTGGCTAAAGTTGCATAATTAGTAGAGTTGAGATAGTGATGCCTGCTTCTGTATCTCAGTTCTATTAATTATGCAACTTATTTAATTATGCCTTTCCTTCCCCACACAAGCATGTTCCTCCTTTCCTGGATTTCTGGTCCTCCTGTCACATAGCATGACTTTGTGCACCATATCAACTGCTTGGACAAGTTATTGCAGGAGTACTGGGCCAGGGAGATAGTTCAGTGGTCGAAGTACCTGTATGGCCAGTGCAGGGACTGGGGTTCAATCCCCAGTACCACATGCAGTGCCAGCCCTGCACCATACCATGCCCTTGGTATGCTGAGCCAGCCACCAAGGGCATGGTGTCACATGCCTATAATCCCAGCTGCAACAGGAGGATCACTATGAGTCTGAGCTGTGAGGTGAGACCCTATACCATATACATGAAAAAAAAAAAACCTCTATTTCTTTTCATTGTTTCATTACAGTAAATATCCTATTAAAAGAAATCTATGTGTAACTTTGTATATAGCACATATATGGTATATGACATGATTTCATATATATATGAAATAAACATATAGAATAAT